>CM076080.1:4620000-4737500 GCA_038088235.1 Zacco platypus
AGCCAGATGACGAATACAGTCAGTCACAGGTGATCCACACTCCAATCCAGAAGGGGGCGCGCTGTAATGCAATGCGGTTTGCTAACCACCATGACAGGAAAAGAAGAAGAATATGTGTTCAGATGGGACGTAAGAGCTTGCTATTAATCTGAGTTTTGATAAATTTTTGTGACACGCTCCACTAACTTCACAGAAAAGAAAACAGGGATGGCAGAAAGCAGCATCCTGTTTGTTTTCTTTATCTTACAAAAGCACAATATTTTGTTTTTATTGTGAGTGTTTCAAATGATGTCTTACTCTTATCTGTATGACCAAAAATGAGATGGTCAATGTTCACCAGCTCATTATTGGTCAGCTCCTTCGTCAGCATCACACGCATGCGTCATGGTGCTCACGTGAAGAGCGTCGGCCAATACTGAGCCGGCGTCCTGATGTAGAACCCTGAAGCACTGCACTGTGTTTATTATGTCAACTGCGTAGGACTAAGTGTGGAAAATGAAGAATTGTTGAATAAAGTTGGTATTTTGCATGCAAGAAGTATTCTCGTCGCTTCATAACATTAAGTTTGAACCACTATAGTCACACGGACTATTTTAACAATGTCTTTACTACCTTTCTGGGCCTTGAAAGTGTTAATTGTGTTGCAGCCTATCGGAGGCCAGAAGGTCCACGGATTTCATCAAAAAATATCTTAATTTGTGTACCGAAGATGAATGAATGTCTTAAGGGTTTGGAGCGACATGAGGGTTTGGTGAGTAATTAATGACTGAATTTTTATTTGGGGTGAACTAACCCTTTAAGTTGTTTCCACAGTTATAATGAGACAAAATCATTTGGCATTGTGCCGATTTGTGTCTCACTACTGCAGTCCAGTGATGAAATATGTGTGTCCTGGATATTTGTTGCTTTTTCCTGTTGTACCGAACTTGTATCGAACCGTGACCCCAAAATCGAGGTACGTACCGAGCTGTGACTTCTGTGTACCGTTACAGCCCTATAAAATTGTATTAATTGCATAAAATAAAACGAGTAGACTTGCATGCCCAGCATGAGCATATGTGTAGCTTTTTTGCCAGAACTTTGTGACTTCCGTAAAATAACAATTGTCCACTGCTTCAGACATCTCGTCATAACACAATTATGTCATCCTTCTTTAAACACCAAACAATTGATGCATATAAATGGCAGAAAGTTGTGAGAACCCGAGTTTCTTCTGCTAGGCATTACAGACATATCTGTCTCTGTTGACTCAGACTTTTGGAAAGGGCCAATCTTGGGGTCCGCACTGATGGATGTGATTTTCGGTGTTATTAAAGGGAAAAGTAGAGAGCTCATGGATGAGGATCAGATCTCTGTGGAGTTAGTGGTTGGTATCAGCCTGCTCATCATAGAGGATTTTGATCTGGAGAGAGTTCGTTCGTTCAGAACTTGGGACGAGAAACGGGAATGACGGAAACACATGCATTAGTTTCTACGAGGGGCCTCCCTCTCTATATATTTCTCATATTTTTGGGATTTGTACTAATACCAGTGGCTTTTTGCTGAAAAGTCGAAGGGTATAAAAATACAAAATAGCAATATAATTATGAAAATTAAACGAAAACCATTATCGTGAACACCAGATCTCCAAAACCTTTTGAGAGCTTAATGTTGTCTTGCTCATCCAGGCTCGGGTTCCGGTGGTTTTAGAGTACATAAGCTGTACTCTTTGACTCTGACCAAATGAGGAATTAAACTGAAAAACTGCAAAAAAGTGCAGTGCGACTCTCAGCGAGCTGAAACGCTCAAGCACCATCTCACCAGAATAATTCCACACATAAGACCTCAGCCTCAGTCTTGTCCAAACATAAGAGATTCAGTGTGTCATTACAAGGCAGCAAAGCACAGAATAATCAGTTTATGTTTAGTCTTCTCCTTTGAGAGACCTGGATTTGGACATTTGTAGAAATGTTTCGCAACTTTGAGAGTTTGCATGAACTTCTCTACCCAAAAAGCAGAGGATTCCAGTGAAGTCAAGAAAATGTTTTTTTATTCTATATAAGGCTCGTGTTCATTATGTGACAGTTTCAATCACGCCAACAACACTGATGTGTGCCACTGTGATGGGCTCCTGCCATAAGTCTTGTGGTCTAGAGCAATGGTTCTCAACTGGTTTGGCCATTGACCCACATTTTCCCATGGTCATTAAGCCATGACCTAATTTTTTTTGGAATCTGTACCAGGCTAATTTATTTCTCAAAAATGGTTAACACACACACATAAGTACTGTCCCACTTTACATAAAACTGTAGTCCATAACTGTTTTTGGTTAAAAATGATCCAAAATTAAATTTTGAGCAAGTATATGTGTTCAAAACTATTTCCTTACGTTATTCCCGATTCACAACGGTAAGCTTGTAATAATGTTTTCTAATAAGACTGGTACTGGTGGGTTTCCGCGGGAAATTCGAGCATGCAGCTGTTCGTCTTTGCGTCATTACGTCACGTCTCTGTACATAAAGGAGTCCCAGCTAGTAGGCTATACGGCATTTGGAGAATGCTGCTGGTAACGGATCATTTATAGCCTTTTCTCACAGCAGCTGCAATAATTAAACTTATCATTTTGATGTCGGATTGTAATCCAGAAAGGTCTAGTGGCGGAGTGGCTACAGAAATTGATATCTACAGGTAACACTAATACTGTACCAATGCACAAATCATAAAGATGATAATTCTGCAATTAACTGCAATTACAGGTTTCAAACAGAGATGGCGACAAAGAGGCAAAACTTACGGACTACATCTTTAACACACATAAATTGAAATAATTTCACTAACACTGATGAATAAAAAAGGTAAGGCTATTTAAATAGCATTAACAAACAAGTTATTAAGTTAGTATGCGCAAATGAGTAATGATCCTTTTTGGTAATTTTGGTAATTAACAACATAATGTACATTTTTAATAAGTAACCAAATAAGGCAGTTTGGGGTGTCAGTGTGTGCAGTGTATGTTGTAGGACTAAACGTCAAAATATCATCAAGCTATGTTTGCCACAGGCTTTATTTTAGTCATAAATTGAAAAAACCCATTATAAAACCCCATTGGAAAATCTTGGAGTGACCAGCAGTGAATTAGACTTCCAGGTTCTGACGTCATACCTGCAGCAATCTACGTAAATGTAGCGAAGTGGAATTAAAAAAGGCGTTCTGTCTGACAGAGGAGCAAAGTCTTTGCAGAAGAGTCAACAGCTTTCACACACGTCGTTCAAAATAAAAGTCTTGCATCAGAAAAAAAAAATAAAAAATTAGAAATACGTTTTTGTTGTCCTCGACCCACTCAAAACGGTCTTGCGACTCACTTTTGTGTTGCGACCCACCAGTTGAGAAACACTGGCCTAGACTACTACACCTGTAAAAGAAATTCCTCTATTAAATTTCCTGTGCTTTACAGTGCAGTTGATTTGCATTTTTATATACTGTGTGGAATGCTCGTGTTAGCATCCAAAGTAAGTAGGAAGAAGGAATTTTACGGCTAAAGACCGTGTCAAGGTAAAACACTGGCCTATTCATACAGCCAGATAATATGGAAACTAATCTTGCTTATTTTCATGCTCATAGAAGTGCTATTTGACTAGTAAAATGAATAAACTAGGTAAACTTAAAAAATTCTATAATTAATGAAAGAATAACTATGAATATTTTTGCATCTTTAAAAACAAACACTGCTAAACTAATGGTTAGCACACATGCTTTATTACATTAAGACTGTTCATGTGGGAGATGAGAGTTCTAGTCTAGCTTGCAACATTTTCCAGTCTCACTTCTCTTTCTGCTCCATTTGTCCCTGTACTTTCTTTATCATGGTCAAAAAAATATATCAAAAGGTAAAATAATAATAATAATTAATTAATTAAAAAAAAAATACAAATAATAAAAAAAAAAATATAAAAAAAAAAATAAAAAAAATAAAAAAATATATATATATATATATATATATATATATCATGTGACCAAAAGTGTGCATACTTATGTCATATGTCATGTGGGTGATGAGAGATCTAGTCTAGCTTGCAATATTTTCTAGTCCTGCCTCTCCACGTTTTTCTGTCCTTTCTTTACAATGGTTACAAAACAAAAGGTCAAAAGGTCAAAAAAAAAAGTTAAATAAATATAATGGAAAAAAATAAATAAAAAAATTAAATAATAAATATAATAAAATTATACAAAAAAAACAGAAAAAAAGAAAGAAATATAATCATGTGACCAGAAGTGGGCATACTCATGTGGGAGAAGAGTTTTCTATTCTAGCATGTTGAATTTTCCACTATGGCCTCTCCTTCATATTTGCCCCATGATCATAAAAACAATCAAAAGATCAAAAATTAAAATAAAAAATAAAAATGATGATAAATATATTTAAAAAAAATTTTTATCATGTAACCAAAAGTGGGCTCAGTTAAGAAAGATCAGAAAGACTGACAGATTTCAACCAGAATTTAAACAAACTGTTTAAATGCATATCTATATACTTTAAATACCTGTAAATGGCATTAAGGTTCTGACTGTGCATACTAGAGTTGGTAGTCCGAGGCATTTCTTACCTTCAGCGAATCAAAGCACGCAATGACTCGCCCGTTCTCCACCTGGCAGCTCTTGGCAGGATGCGCAAACTTGCACTCGGCATCGGAGCGTGAGCAAGTTCCCCGCTGAAACTCTCGACACACCTCCAGCGTCAGCCATTTCGTGTCCCGCATGTGAGCCATATTCATCGCCATCTCGCTTTAGCGGCAAGCAAACTTCAATTCCTTAAAATCCCAAAGTGCTTTGGGTGTACTTGTGTTTGTCAAAATCAGCTTGTCCTTTTAAAAATGTTCTCTTTCTTAGATCATTAAGCTCCTCTTTCCTCAGGGATACACACCAGGCCAAAGCAAAAAGAACAAAAAAATGTTGCTGCAAGGAAAAACTGAACTGTAGTAATGGATCCCAAAGCAAAAATCCTTGACTCTGATTGGCTTATTCAAAAGTGCCCACTTCAGCTCTGTCTGTTTGAGTATGAGCAAAAAACTAGGGGTCGTTCGGGGTCACAGGGATTGTGGGGTTGTGCGGGCAGTCCTTTCACTGATGTGGGCAGCAAGCAGGCAGGAAAGCTGAGGCTGGTACTATAAGCAGCTCCAAGCAGCGGCAGACGCAAGAAAGGGCACGATACTCAGTACCCACCTGCAACAGAGAAAAAGAGGGGGAAAACAGCTTTATAGGACCTTCCTAAAGGACTCTCCAGCAAACATTTTCATCAATTGAGTCTGTGATTAGATTATTTCACTGTCGACGAAGCTGTGCACTAAACTGAAACGAACCGAATAGGCACTACCTGAAATGTTGAAAAATGAAACTTCTTCTAAATATTTCTCATCAAATTGTGGACAAACAACATGTTAGCTTGCAGTCCATTGTTATCTAGTATGTATGTATGGATTTATTTAATTTTAATTTTTTTTTTTTAATTTCAATTCATTTATTCATTCTTTAAAATTTATATATTACATTCTGAAGCAGCTGATTTATTTTGGTTTCTGAAATTAAATAAACCATAATAAAGTTACAAATTGAACACATAAATACAAAAAAATATGTAATGAATTTTAAGTTCTTAGGAGAAGGTACAAAAAAGAATAAAAAAAAAGAAGTTTAAATTTTATAAAAATAAGGTTAAAAAGTCTGGGAACTGAAATTATGGCAAATTTCACCTAAAAAAGCTATATAATATACACACACATTTTTATATATATATAAAGTGTGTGTGTATATGGGTGTGCATATTATATAGCTTTTTTCAGTTTTAGGGAATATTTACATCCTCTAAGATGTTTAAAATACCTTTCTAGTTCTAGTTTTTTGCTTATATGTATATGTATGTGTATACATATATATATACATATATATATATATATATATATATATATATATATATAGCAAATAAAAAATGAAAGCAAATATAATTGATCCTTTATAACTAGAAAGGTATTTTAATCATTTTAGGGGACACATAAATGTCCCATCACTGAATCACCCATAGCATTTAATATTACTATTTTTTTCAAAACTGCATGTGATATGGAATGCATTATGCAACAATAACCATTTCAAACTATAGCATGCTCCATTATCATCACATGAGCTCATCATCATGAGGCCATCACATGACCTCTGTTTATTTCCTCTGTCCAGTTATCATCTCCGAAATAAACTTAGAGTGCAATTTTGATCCTGTTTCAAGTAAAAAAATGATTCAAGCATTCATGGAATGTCAAGTTGGATTATGGGATGCAGCATATTATACCGCATACTGCATATTTTGGCAGATGTAGTAGATTATCCAGCTATTCCATGCATAGCGAAAATGCACGTTCACTGCATGGAATTGTACTAATTAGGACAGACAGCATGAGTAGAATTGGGACGCGGCCCATCTTCCACTTTATCTCTCTGTGCCACTCAGTTTCTCACTCATTCTCTATTAGACTCTCACCAGCTGCATAAATCTTTCACACCCCTAAAAATGCCAGAAATGCACTGAAGTCTGCAGAATACTGTCAGTCAGAGCAAATAAAACATTGTCACACACATTCCTGGACTAACACACCCCACTGACACACATACACACACTGGTCTTAGTGAGGGCATTGCATAGACTTCCATTGATTTTATAACGGGTCAATGATAGTTTCTGTCATCTAACCCAACCCCCACTCCTAGATTTAAATAAAAACTTCTTTTGGTTGATTTTAAGACCAGTCAATGTCCTCAAAAAGTATTTCACAATATAACCGAGGACATTTGGTACTCAAAAGTACAGTCAAAACAAGTACACACACACACACACACACACACATAGAACACATACAAAGCAACCCTTCAGAATTTTAAGTTTCAGGTTGAGCAAAACTAACCCAAATGGCACATCATCACAGCTTCAGCTAAGAACCGCGAGTGACGTATCATTTAACAGAGCCTTAGAAGGTGGAAAGTGAATGGCGAGGTCATTTCCTGTTTCTCTAATGTATTGCGCAACTCAGAGTGAGCCAATCATAGGCAGAGATGTTCTGGCCGCATGTCAGTTGAGAGCAGCGGCTCAGTCAGAGAGTGGGTCAGAAACGTCACCTTTACGAATAATCTACCAACATTTCAACATAAATGACATAGTTATTGTCAATACAAATATGCACGCTTGGTATTATCTACCATTTCCATAAAAACAAGAAAAGAAAATGACAGAAAAAGTTTCTCTCACTGAGTCATATCTAGCGACCAGAATAACAAAGAGACTTGAGAGTGGCCTCTTTAAACTTGGGCCAGTAAGTAACCTTCAGAATACCTTAGCAACCATCCACAACAAAGTGCTAAAAACCTCTCTGAATAGGGTCTGCATGTAAAAGAACAATTCACTGTCTTCAGAAAATGCAAAAATATAGTAATTTATTAGTATTTTCCAGTAGTAAAAAAGAAATACATATTTATAATTCTATAATATATTATAAAAAACAAAAAATATTAAATATATTTATAATTCTGTAATATATATAAATATATATATATATATGTATATATATATAATAAATAAAAAATAAACACATGTTAAACAAATAATCACATATTTTAATTAAATATAAATATTTATAATTCTATAATATATTATGAATTATACATAACACAAATAATCAAATAAATTAGATATTTATAATTCTATATTAATAATAAACAAATGCAAAATGTGCAATAAAATGAATTAAATTAAATGTAAATATTACATATTACATTAAATATACTATAATATATTATAATACAAAATAATAATATTAAGCCTAAAATGTGTTTTAATATCACTATTAGTAAAGATAGTATGATCACTGTATAATATCAGTCTTTAAATGCAAGATTTTTAAAGTGTAAAGTGCATTAAGTACAAAATTAGTTGTTCCAATTTAGCTTTAAGTATTTGAAGACTTTAAGTATATCATTTTAGTACACCAAAAGTACAATTGCAGGGTATTTATATTAAGTACAGAAATATTTAAATGTCTTTGTAGTATATTTAGCATAAAATAAACATTTTGGTTTATTTATTTTTCACTGTTATTCTTGTAAGAGCCCTGGTATGCTACCTTGGTCAAGTCCATTATGAAAACAAACCCACATATGCACACACAAAACAGCCCTGTTTATGGAATGACAACTTTTAATCCAATAAATCTTTCAGTGTGGAAGCAAACTGGATCCTGGGAACACTGAATACTCAAAACAGGCTAAAAGATTTTGTGAAATGAAAAGTAAGTGATCGCGCTGGATAATGTGAATCCGTGAGCCTTGCAGCGTGATTTTGATCTTGCATTAAACAGGCTCATGCCTGCGTTATCTGTGTTTACGGAGAAGACGAATAATCACAGTGACAATTAAAGAAAATTCATGCTCAGGCTTGGATCCTACTTCAGATCCTAGTCTTCACTTGATCATAACGATGCTGTTTCTTTGCTCCCTCTTTTTTTAGTCAAATGATTTGGTTGTTAAGTCACCGTATATCTCCCACAATCCTTTGCGGTGGAATAACAGAATTCTTAGAAGTTGCTGCAAGGTCAAACAAGGAGAGAAAATAAGAACGAGAGAGAGAAAGAGAGAGAGAATGATCTGGAAGTATGCCAATCAAAGCCCATTAAAAAGTCAAACATTTTTGCCACTGGGAGGAGAACTGGATGTTATGTTCTCTTTTAAGAAGTGGAAACTATTTCAATGATTCACATGAATGAGATATTAAATGTTTCATTCTTTCACTTTGGCTTATGGCTGTATTTACGTCTGCACTGATTGTCTAATATGCTCCTGCTGGTGAGAAATGCCTGATTGAACATTTGATTTCCTGTGGCTCCGTTTATTATTTGGCAGCAGTGCGATATTAAAGGACTGATTTTTAAATGGAGGAATTATAATTAAAGGTTAAAATCAGTCTGAGTTTAGTCTGTGTCTAGGAAACAAACAAAAAAAAGTCTGCCTGCATAGATCTTTGACTCTTCAAATATCCAGCATATTAATATTTGAAACATCAGCGTTTGAGACTTGAGATATTATCACATTTGTAAACATAATAGCTAATACCTAAGTATATGGGAAACTGATCCCATTTAAGGCTCTAAAAGTATGATGACATGCACCAACGCTTTTAGAAACAGAACTATGTACTGTAGGAACTAAAAACTAGAACCAAGAAGGATTTTTACAGTATGATGTCACAGAACCTGAAAGTTCCACAATGAAACTTTATATTGTCTAGTTCTTTAGAACAACAGATATGACCTTGAAGAACCCAGAAATGAATCTGCTGATCTAAATAACTTGATGAATGCATAAAATCAAGAACGTCTACAAATCTCTCAAGAAACATATATAACCAAAAATATGAATACCAAAATACCAAATATTAAGCCAAAAATGTCAAAGAACTTTGTATTGTCTAATTCTTTACCATATATGAACTTGAACTCAGAAACCAATCCACTGATCTAAAGAACTTGGTGAATGTCCTGTTTGACAGCAATAACTTCTATAAATCTCTAAAGAACCATATACAACCAAAAATGCCAATAATACCAATACCAAATATTCAGCAAAAATTTCAGCGAACTTTATATTGTCTAGTTCTTTAGAAAACCGGACATGAACTTGAAGAACCCAGAAACCAATTCGCTGATCTAAAGAACTTGATGAATGTATAAAATAAAAAACTTCTACAAATCTCTAAAGAACCATATACAATCAAAAATGCCAAAAATTCCAATACCAAATATTCAGCAAAAATATCAGAGAACTTTATATTGTCTAGTTCTATAGAAAACCGGATATGAACTTGAAGAACCCAGAAACCAATGCGCTGATCTAGAGAACTTGATGAATGTCCTGTATGACACCAATAACTTCTATAAATCTCTAAAGAATCTTACTTTAAAAATGCCAAAAAATACCAACACCAAAATACCAAACATTCAGCCAAAAATCTCAAAAAATACCAAAATACCAAACATTCAGCCAAAAATGTTTTTCATAAAATGAAGGTTATGTGTTGAACCTAATGTGATGCAGATCACCTTTATTTTTATGCCCAAACCTTTGAAATACACATTCAAGAACAAATCTGTTAGTTTATTTCAGAAAAATCCCAAAACCACATAACTGCAACCTTAAAGTGCAGCTGATTTTTCAGAATCTATCAGACTTCACCACAACCTGACATACAGAATGGATCTTTACAATGTCGCTCTGCAATTCAGAACTGAGATGCTTCTGATCTGGAATCAGGCAAGATGTGAACGCTCTAAACCACTGATTATATTCACTCCAAATTCAGCAGAACCCAAATCAGCATTTTTTCCATGCATGAAGCAACTGGCCTGAATCTGGGTGGAGTGCTTGATCAGAAAGGTGTGCGGGCAGCGGAGACGGTTATCTAAACCACAGCATTACATCGTTTGACTCAGATGTGTGTAGGTGATGATTGCCATGTTGGAAAGGGTTGAAAATAGTACCATCACCATGGTTACACAGCACAAAGCCCTTCTACCCAGTAACTCAGAAACACGCACAGTTTATAAACCCACAAACGTTCTGCAAAGCTGTGAGAATCGAAAAGGTCAAAGGTTAATGTTTTTCAACATTATATTCAAATGATAATAGCTCAGCATGATTTTTATCAAAACAGCATTATTTCTACAACGACCTCTAGATGTTAAGCGCATAAACATCTTGACACATTCAAAATGCAGTCGTCATCAGACATATTTCACTAGTGCCATTAAAGACAGCAGGCATCATTTGCATGCAAAAACACAAAACATTCCTTGGCAAATGAGAGTCTAGCATTTGAGGATAACAGAAAAGCAAGAATGCTACCGACACAAAATGCAATAAAATTCAAAGATAAGATGCGACACGGCGCAAACAACCAGATACCCAACGCAGGTGCAACAGTCGTACAATAGCTATCATATGAGATTAAACAGTTAATTTACAGTTAAAGTACCTTTTTGCATCAACATCACAATCCATGATTATTCACTCTTTACGCCGCAAATGCAAAATTCACCCAAAAAAGATTTAGAGCAAGTCTGAACGGCTTCAGATGTGAATTATAGAGAACCGAAGTGAAGTGTGCTTCCCTATGAAGTCTCCATGTGCTTATTTTCTCGACACTTTCACTTTCTCAACAACAGCGTCCCGTCGACAAACCCCAAAGGCTTGACGCCAGACCACCCCAGACAGATTATTTGTTTATTTTTCTTCCTCCCCCTCCAAAAAAACATTATCTTCAAACGACCGAAACAACTGCTTTAATCGCACGCAGCCAATCAGCACTCAGCGCTGACTTCTCAGCGACAGTATTCTTTTTTACAGTCTGCAGCACGGTGAAACAATAATCCGCCTATTAAAGTGCTCGAAAAGTCAGCATAACCTGTTCTTGAGCAATCTTCTCTTACATGTTTACGCTTCCCTTTAGCGCAGGAAAAGCACCGCGAGCAGCCGACGAGCAGACTTGTGAGAGCTCGAATCCATATGTTTCTCTCTGCAGTGAGAGCGTGTTCAGCGTTTACTTACATGACTGCACGGAAGAGTGACGCACTCAGACAGAAGTGAAAACCTGCGTCAACATCTCTCTCCCCTCTCTTTTCCCTCTCGCAGACAGTTACGCTCTCTCACACACGCCCCTGTGCAGTCCCAGGGTGCCTGGCTGGGTCCTACCGCTCTGAAATCTAGCACGAGCCATATTAGGAAACAGCAGTTAAACATGTCACACGTAATTTACATGTGGGGGGAGTGGAAAGCGGCTCTTATGACAGAGCCTGAGAGCATATGCAAAAAAAAAAAAGAAAAAACCATGCACGCGCTGGTACGCGCATAAAACAAACAGAAGGGAAGTGAGACCCGAGAGGGGGGCTTAAAAAAGGAGAAGTGCTCTCGGGCTCAACAGTTAACCAATCGCACGGTTGCCACTGTCTAAACAAGTAGCCGGTCGCGGAGGGGAGGGGGAGTACCTGCGCGAGGGACGTTTCCTGCCAAACGCGCAGATGCCACCGCAACTTTTTAGAACGAGGAAAAACACCGCTGAGATTTGTTTGCGATCCCCGAGACGTAACAAACTGCAGTTAACCACGAAAGCACCCTATAAAGTCAAAGACAGCCCACACACATTGAACAACCCCCCATCCTCACACAAAAGTGGTGCAATGCTTCAAGCCTCGGCTGTTAGAACTGCGAAAGAGAGACAGGCAGGAACGTGAGAGCGAGACAGTGCGAAAAAGCGGTTCTTACCTCTCACATCATGATTACTATTGAGTGCGCGTATGTGTGTGAGAGATCAGACACGGGCGGCAGGCCGCGACAGCAGAGCCTCAGGCACCGGGTGGACCATTCTCAGAGAGGAGGAGAAAGAGAGAGAGACAGATAGAGAGAGACAGAGCGCGTGTGGCTGCTGGTTGCGCCACTGTGTGTGTGTGTGTGAGCCGAGAGCCTGCGAGAGCGAGAAACAGCAGCACTGCGCAGAGCACCGAACTCGAGCGCCAATCACGCTCGCTGGAACCGCCCACCGACAGAACCAGGAAGTGCTGCTTCTGCCGCTGCTAATGCTTTGAGTTCCTCGCCGAAGAGAGAAGAAAATGAGAAGGGGAGGGGACAAAAGGAAGGAAAGGGAGGCAAAGAAATGAAAACGAGTGTGCTTGAGAGATTACATCGTGCTTTCCCAGGAGTCCGTCTGCGTTCGACACCAGACTGCAGTGGGACACACACACACACACACACACAGCTGTACACCTGGTGCATTGTGCGGCAAAGTTATCTGCTGCTAGTAAAGGCTGGATTTGGTCTTAATTCGACTCTGAATCTGGGTTATGGCCATTTCAGGAGAGAAACATATCATCGCAGAGGCTCTGCGTGATGCATTTTCCCAATAATCCGCTTTGGAAAGCTTGATATATTTACACCATAAGTTATTTATTAAATGACACAGAGGAGAACTGGGTTGTGTAAATTTATTCCACTGATGTTAATACTAACAAACTCCCACATGGCCGGGAATTTAGAGTTCCTTTAAACTAAACAATATTTTCCTGGAGCGCAATAAAGCGTTGAAACCGGGACATTAATTCATTATCTTCTGAAAAAATGCTTTATTGCATTATTTGCATATTTGAGCCTCGCCCAGCAACGACTGCGACTCCATCCGACTACTGGAAAAATGACACACAGCTCACAATGGAATAATTATAATAATAAAAGACAATCAGCTTTCTTTTTTTTTTTTTGCAAAAGTCAATAGAAAAAGGAAACTTTGCTTTTGGCTTTTGTTCACACGCTCTAAGCACAAGGAATTTTGTTTTTTCACGAGAATTGATTAGAGATTGCTTCTTTTTTCTTCAACAGCGGTTTACTGAACAAATTCTGTCTCTCTCTGTAAATAAATTCAATAAACATTTTCTAAATGGTATCAAAAAATCTGTCTCTGCTAATGCTGTAAACTATATACTGGGAGCCCTTTCTTGCACATTACAATAATATTAAAAGTTACAATTAACAACAGAGCCCAAACTATTAATTACTAACTATTAATTAAACTGTTAATTTTAAGCTATTTATTTTTAGATATAATAATCAACACTCACATAAATATATGTAAATTGCACATAAGGCAGGTTTTGCAATTATTTTTCAACATTTTCTACTAATATTTTATTTTTATTTATGAAATATAATCTATATTAACTAATTTAATTTACTCAGTTACTGTCATAACTGGTTTTCATGACAAATTTATTTAAACATTAAATAATTAAGATATTACTAACAGTTAAAGAAAATATAATGAATATATAAGCTAATTTAGTGCATATAATTAGTGAAATGCTCACCAATAGAGTTAATTTTTCAAGTAAACTAACATGCTGTGGAATGAACTAAATGACTTGCCTGAGGTAAATGTAATGCTACGTGAGATATTCTTAAGCGGTATTATTTTTGACTTTCCACGGTTGAAATGCCGGTTGAGAGATTACACGTAAATATCATCTGTTCGTCATCTGATCTTTTTCCTTTTGTGGCAGTTAGCAAACAGTGTTGCATTACCACACACGCCCCCTTCAGGGCTGGAGAGAGGATCGGATGTATTTTTCGTCTGACTGCATGCACCGAACCGTGACATCCGTACTGTGACCGTTACTCCCCTAATGTTTTTTCATTCTCTAGTGTCATATGGACCATATAGAAATTCATGTTTATTTGTCAGCAAAATTCCTTTTGACAGCTCCAGGGCTTTCTTGAAAACGGTAGTTTTTGGACATTGTGTTCATGGTCATCCGGTTTGAAAATTTTTCGTCATGGCGTTCTCTCCATATTTATGATACACATAGAGACTAGTATGAGAAGTACCTCAAACAAAACCCTAACTATCTTTCAAACACTTGATATCAATAATCTGGCAAACTTTGGCAACTAAACTAAACTAAATGAAGCTAAATGAAAGACTACTGCACCACTTTAAATTCAATTTTATAAATGTAAATTAAATTCAGATTGGAAACGGCATTGGCTGCAATGTAAATGCAGATTCTGTAACATTTGTCACGTATATTTATAACATAAATTATGCATATGCCTATTTTAGCATCTACCATTGTTTCAGCTTTGTGCTTGTATCTTATGTGTAAATAATAAAAATAATAAAAAAAAGCATATCCTTACTCAAATGTAAAGGGAAATAACTTTTGTAAATTCTTGTAAAAAGTTTCCCCATGTCTAGACATCAGGGTGGCTCACCTAATAAATGCAATTTTGGTCATACACAATTACCAGCCGCAGCAATGTTACTAGTCTCATATTAATTTAAAACAGTCATGTGAACTACACAATTCCCGATATGAAAACCGTTAGCCAGTTTAGGTACCCTTTGGCTGGCATCAGCATTAAATATATGATAATTTATGCTGTTGACACCAAGACCAAGGCAACAGTCCAATTCTGGTTTATATTAACAACCAGACAAACACATACACTCTCATTTCACTCTGCCTACCTCTTTCCCCATTTCCTTCAACTGACCGATTCATTCAGATATTACACATAGGGAAAATATGTCCTATTCAGTAATTCCTGTCTTTTTCCTTTCCGCTCATACTTTCATGTCCTCATACTTCTAAAAGGTTGTTTTGGTATTAAGAGTGACGAAAGTGGCAGAAATAGACACACAGTAAAAGAAGATGATCATACTTTCCACTGAAACGACACTCGAGACTTGAATGAGAAATGGAACTCTATTAGGAAACTGTTAAAATGGCCAAACACTCTCGAGTTTTGCATATGCATAATTTTACATGTGCATCTCTCTAAATCATTGGTTTTCAACCAGGGGCCCGGGGCCCACTAGGGGGCCTCAGGATGACTTAAAATTATTTAATCATATAAAAAAAACTCAATTAAACTGTTCAAAAGACAAAAAAAAAATGTTTCCACTCACCCCACCCCTTTCTTGGATATTCGGAAAACACAAATTCATGGTTAATTATTGGAATGGATCACTTCAGGTTTTTGGTTAATAAAAATTTGGAAAACAAGCAGCATTTTTAAAATTACAGCAGAAATACCAGAGGAAATATCTCGGGCATTTGAATAATTGTGTGGCTTCAAGTCAAAAAGGTTGAGAATCAATGCTCTAAATGACTGTGAATGGGTGAGCACCAGTGTTGAAAAATAACTAGCAAAACGTAACTTTTTTAATTTCTTAACATTTTTTTCAGAAACATAACTTTACTTCACTGTTTTCACAAAAGTCTAGCTTTGAATTTTGTTATGCTGGGAAGTCTGATTCATTTCAGTAATTCAGTTGGTTCTCAGTGATTCATGTAAATAATAGCAGCTTTTCCACCTTCGGGTCGAACGGTTCTAAGAACGGTAAGGAATGGTTCCCGTTATATCCAGTTAATAGTTACCATCATTTAGAAGTTTTGTTTAGATGCTGTAATTGAACAGTTAATCTGGCAGATACACACTACACTTTTATTTTTTACGTTTTTGACATCTCATATGCTCACCAAGGCTGCATTTAGTTGATCAAGAATATTTTGAAATATTATTACAATTTAAACTGTTGTATGTCTCAATATATTTTTAAATGTAATTTGCTTTTTTTTCAGCATTGTTGATGAATATAAAGTTCAAAAGAGCAGAATTTATTTGAAATAGTACTCTTTGATAAAATTATAAATGTCTTCACTGTGACTCCTTTCTATTTTAATGGATTATTCATTAATAAAAGTATTAATTTCTTTCAAAAAAAAAAAACTTGTGAATGGTAATGTGTATTATATATTAAATTGCTAAAATATAGTTTGTTAATATCTTGGAGTGCAGCTAGCTACTTTTCAAAAGGGCAGCTTGACTTTATATTACTAATATAACTACTTCATATTATGATTGACTTGTAGTTAGCTACAGTTTCAAGTACTTTCCCCAACACACACACACACGCTTGTATAATGAATGCATATTTATGTGGACCATGTGTTTCTGTGGATTCTATATGTGTACAAGTATCTAACAATGTATATTAATGGATAGAAAAGTGAGTTAAAGCAAGAACTGACTAGGTTGACCTGATTTATGTTGGTCTGGCCTCATGACATCAGAACATTCAGTTTTCTTGACCTCTCTTCGCCAAATACACTGACTCACCAAACAGACATCTAGGCGCACACATGATCGTCAAACACGCATTCAGAAGGAATTTTCTTACTGCAATCGCACCGATGTGCCTCTCTCACTCTCTTTCTCAGCCCCTCGTAATATCTCTCTTTAATCCCTCACCATTTACAGCTTAAACATGTCAGAGAGAACAAGTTGGAAAAAAAATGGAGTGAAAGTGATTAGGCGTGGCTGTTTACACAGCAAGTCAAAGTCATTTAGCCTGTCAGTTTATAGTTTACTGAAAGAGCGTATGTTGGTGTAAAGTGTAAAATTGACTCACCTACTCAGACGTCTGACTATTGACAAAGTCTAGTAGTCAACGCAGCATTTTCTGGCAAAGAACATTTAGTTGAGACAAGAAGAGATTGTCTGATCTACGCTAACGTTCAAAAGTTTGGGGGGTGGTAAGATTTTTTTATGTTTTTGAAAGAAGTCTCACCAAGGCTGCATTTATTTGATCAAAAATACAGGAAAACAGTAATATTGTGAAATGTTATTACAATTTAAAATAGCTGTTTTCTATTTTAACATATTTGCATTGCTTTCTAAACATGCAACTCTCTCGTCTTGTGCGATAGTCAATTTTGACAGCAAATTTTCATTTAGTTTTAGTCATGGGCTGTGTCCGAAATCACCACTTAAATAGGGGATTATTTGAGAGAACAGCCATTTGTAGTTGTGTCCGAAACTACAGTGGATGTTATTGAGTGCACTCATTCAAAATCCCAATTCCAAAATGGAATCACACAGTAGGGCTGTGCAATATGGACAAAATAATCACATTGCGATTTTTTTAATGAATATTGCAATTGCGATTTATTTTGCAATTTTGGTAATTGTTTTTGCTTTTTCAAACATGCTACATTCTGAATGTATTCAGTGCACAAGAAGTACATAACAAAATGTTTCACAATGAAGTAACTGTATTTACAGCTTCATAAACAAAACTGTAATTAACTGTCTTTAAAACAGACAACATAAAATAAATTAAGGTTAACTAACCTGAAATTTCAGTCATAATAAGTAAACTTCAAAATTGTATTTCAGTGCACACATTTCACAATGAAATAACATACTGTACAGTAGGATTAACTGCTTGATAAACAAAACTGTAAAAAAAAAAATTGTGTCTTAAAAACAGACAACATAAAATAAATTACGATTATTTCACCTGCTTAAACTCATATTCAACGCCCGCCTTACATTTCTCATACAGCAACTTGTGTGAAATAAGTGCGAGTTGGCAGCTGGTATCTTTTGTCCAGTGTTTGACTCCAAAATTCTCTCAAACGACTGATGTTCAATTTCTCTTTGGTACCAAATCATTTTTATTCTGAACTGCATCCATATTTTTTCTTCTTTCCTCCCGTTTGCCTATTCTGTTCTCCCGCTTTGCTTTGTTCTCATTTGTGCGGTGTGCTGAGTGAGTTCTGATTGGTTAACATCATAAACATGCGCACAATAACGTTGCAGTATTCTGAATTACATTTACATTTAGTCATTTAGCAGACGCTTTTATCCAAAGCGACTTACAAGTGAGAAAAACAAACAAGCGATTCTTCATGAATTGGCAAGTGCTCACAATACAAGTTTCATACATTGCTCAGTACCAAAAGCTAGAGTAGGAAGGGAAAAGGGAAGGATAGGTTTTTTTTTTTTTTTTTAATTAAAATATAAATAAATTAACAAATAAAATTGCAGACTTGTGCGATTTAGAAATTGCATGTGCTCAAATCTCGATTGCGATTAATTGCACAGCCCTATCACACAGTACTATTCTCTTAAAAAAATGATTCAATGACACAGTTTTTAAAAGTCATTTGTCGCCACCTAGTGGCGAAACAATGTAATCGATACAGTCGTTATTTAATGTAATGTAAGATGCTTCTGAAATAAAACTCAGAAAGATGTGATGAATTGTTTTTGTATTGTTTTTACATATGACTCAACTTATACATCATGTACAATCTGTAAACGTGTATAAGTTTTCCACATGATGTAGTGTTAAAAAAACAAAAACAAAATCGCAATACGTTGCAATATCGGATCGCAATACTTTTTTTCTCCAAGATCGCAAAAAATTATCGGCACCCATATGTCGTGATATTATCGGGAGATAGGTGAATCGTCCCAGCACTATTGGTAGGTGTGGCTCTGAGGCTCCGCTTCCTTATTTATAATATATTTCAATATATAGTACAAAATGCTATGTAAATAAACTGGACTTGACTGGAGTGCCGAATCCGGTGCAAACATATCCACATCGCTATGATCAGATGCTTTCTTAACTGCTGTTTTCTCACCACTGCTACGTTTGTTCTGTGTTTATTTTGTTATTGAGAGGAAAGTGCCTTCGCCATGAGTTTATGGGGGCCATTACACCACATCCACTGGGTCTGGCTTTGTTCAGCCCGCCACATTAGGAATGGTGGTGTGAAGAAAAAGTCCCTGCTGATGTTAAACCACCATTTGGAGATCACAGAGTTGCAGCTTGTGTGAAAATGGGGCCATTTTGAATCATGCAAAATATGAAAGTCACACCTGAACATTAATGGAGCAGAGACAGGAAGCTTGTCTCATGAACAGGAAATGAAAACCATGAGGTGACAAAGACAACTCTCGGCACCATCTTTATCAACCTTCATGGGGCAGATCATTTGCCTCCTTTTCAACAGTAGCTCTCGAATCTCTGCCAATACAATCCAGATACACACACTGAATAAGGCAGAAGTGTTTCAGAGCGATGCCTGTTTCTCTCTCTCTCTCTCGGCCTTTCTCTCGTCTCAGCACTGGTATGTGTCAGGATGCTGTAAATTGTGCTGGCTGGTGGATGTGAACTCTTGCTGGGTTAGAGAATATTCTCGTTACTCAGTAAGTCTGGACACCTCTCGCCTCTGTACAGCTCATCTCGCCATCGGATAACCTCATTTAAACCCTGCAAACCACACTCTTTCTCTTGCACAGTCCCTCACATCTTTTATATTTTATTACATTATCTGCGCAGAGCTAAATGATCTATTAAATTATTCAGTGAAATCCCTGATTTTTCGGAATATTATGCTGTTTCTCAGCACATTTCGCTAGACGCCAAAATGAAGCTTACAGACATCGGCTATCATCTGAATAACGTGAATGCGACTCGGGGTTCAGAGTTGGGCATCGCCGTCTAGCTGCATTGCTGAAAGTCACCGGCGATGTTTCACATGCCCTTGATAAAAGCAGCATTGTGCTGGCCTACTTTACTGATTTATCGAAGGCATTCAGGCCTTGAGTTACTACAGCACCCAAACTAAAGCAGTGCCCTACATCACAATGCTAGAGCCACTTTTCTAGCAGAATTACCTTTGATGATACAATAATCGGTTTGCAAACCCTGTTGAAGGATTTCTCAAGCTGCCGGTTCATTATTTAGCTCTAAATAATCTAAAGCTGGGGCTAACTGAAATGCTAAGACAGCAAAAGATCTCTGAGGGCCTATCTACTCGTTGCTAACAACACTAATTCTTTTCACGGCTGTCTGATTCACAGAGCATTCTGGGAAGACTATATTTACACATTTTTAAACTATTTTAAACTAAAGTAATAGCAAATCTCTAATTCATAAAGCCATTCATTTAAATAGCAAAACTGTAGTCTTATCCATATACATCTGTGGTGAGGCAATACGATTCTTCAACACAAAACAATTTTTTTACCGGCCATGAAACGAACTGCTTTTGCAACAACAGGCAGTTATGACACCAAAATTTCTAGATAGAAGTGAAATTTCACAATTCTCTATTCCAATTTCAATACCACAGCTGCTAGCCTGACTAACATAAATTTACAATTTTTTTTTTTTTACATATTTTGTGTGAATTTGTCCGCTCAAGTGCAAGAAGTCATAAAAGAGAGCTCAGTTTAGTATTCGCACACTGTTTGATGCGACTTTCTGGGTGAGTAATGAAATTAGTTCATCTTCTTGTGTTTGAATGTTTAAAGGTATGTAAAAAAATTTATATTAAAATATCCAAAAACCACTTGCACAGTGTTATATATTTCGTTCAGCTGTGTACTTACATTATCCTAAATGTTTCCAAGAATTTGTAAATTCAGAGAAAATCACGATTTTAAATAGTGCCCGGTCTCTCTCTTGTCACTTGCGCCTGTCAATGACGTAATATCTGCGTTATCCCTGGTTTCCGCTTGTGCTGCACCGTAACCACGGCAACAGACATGGACCATGGCAAGCAAACTTTGGGACATAAGGAAAATAAAACGAGGATCAATATCGACGTTGCAAACTTTGACTTGACAGAGATGGCGCTCTTGCACGTTATTAGACGAGGTAAGCAGATGTAGGCTACATAAGACTAATCAATGTTATATAGCTCAACACGATGAAGTGTTAGAATATCATCAGTATGATACTGTAATGTTGATCTAGCTTACCGTTAAGTCTCATACAGACAACAAACTAATACACATTACAACTTTCAACACAGTCAAATGCAGTTTAGTATGATAGTGTAACATTAGACCAAGTGAAACAGCGCTGCGTTACCTCACAGTTTTAATTAGTCAAATAAACTGACCTGTATGAGTAGTATTTCAGCACTTATGAGTAGTTCGGTAGAATGAAATGTCCTCGTTTCTTTATATCCCCTGGACTCGCGTATGCCAATGATATCTGTCTCTCATTAGCAATCGAGTCCGCGATTCTCGGCCACGTCTTCCTTCATACCACAGTCATGTTAAAAACATGCATTCACTCATCCATAAACATTATTTCCCCCTAAATATTATCAGATCCATCGGCATGACGACAAGTTCCATGATTCCATATTCACTGCGTCATCAATCTACGCTTCTGTTGTTGTTTTGAATTGTTTAGCGCCCCCTAGCGGACAAAAAAAACTACATAGTGCACCTTTAAATGGTCAAGGCTTCAACTTTCGTGACGATGCAGCGCTGGCCCGTCAACCCGAGCGTTGTTCACGTCCATGCATTGTTAGAATTCATAAAAATTTTACCGGCCAACAGCCGAGTGACACTATTTTACATTCTCGTCAACGGCGATATCTACTCGCGTTTGGCGGATGACGAGTATTCATTTTAGACCCTGGCTAGAATGTTAAAAGTTAGTCTAGAGACTATTTATATATTATAAAAAATATATAAATACACCTAAAGAATGATGAATTTAATAAATTAATTACTTGAAAAAAACTTGAAAAAAAAAAAAAAAAAAAAATATATATATATATATATATATATATATATACATATACACATATAGTTTATTTGTGTGTGTATATATATATATATATATATATATATATATGTGGTCATGTACTCTTCATTAAGTTACAATTTTATTAAAAATATTCTTCTTTAAACTCATGCACTTCTAGAACCATTTGCCATTAAAAGTTAGTCGCTTACAAAAAAACTTCACAGTTGCTAAATTAGGAAACTAAACTAGTTTCATTCTCTCGAACAGTTAAAGCAGTGAGAAAACAGGAAGTTTATGAGTAACAGAGAGTGAGAAGTTCTCAGTTTGCAAACGTCCTCTTTTGGAACACAGTCTTACAAAACCCAACAAAGCCTAACACTGTTTGTCCCAAAGCTTGTTGAGAAAGAAGCATTTCATTTACTTTGAGAGATGTGTTGAGAAAGAACGGCTGAGCGGCTGTTCGTCTCCTCCCGCCAAATATTATCAGCAACTACAGCTGTATCGCACTAAACAAAAAGCACAATCTCACATCACACCTTACATAAACACCTCTGAAGAGATATTAAGAAATAAATTGTCTTTGGAAGCTCTCATACACTTAGAGGCAAATTCGACGGTGTGTTTTACACAGTCAATGGCGTTTGGCAGCAGATGTACATCCCTGGTTCTTCAAACTGACTTTGAATATAATCAAATAAGTTGAGGAGCAACTACAGAGGAGAGTGAGCGATCGGTAGCTATTATGACTCTTCAACAAAGTCCAACAACTTCATAAAAAATGGAAATTTACAAAGTCACCAAAGACACCTACTTAAAAGGCCATGGAAATGGTTTGCAAACTAGAACCTGTACGTTCACAAGACAAAGAGACACAAGAGGAAGCGGTCAAGCATGTTAGAATACATGCTAATTTTAACAAAAAAATAATGTAATTATTAAAGTGTACAATAAGTAACCTCACCATACACAACAAAAATACTGTATATTAATATATTTAAAAATATGAATAATTATACTAATTGCATCACATTGTAATGTACTAATTACTAAATGTATAGTATTTATTATAATATCTATATGGTTTTGTTTATATGACCTGTAAAATATTAAGTGACCAAAATGCCTGAAAATAATATTATTTTACGATCCCAATCTGGCAAACGGAGCAATCTGTATTTTTTTTTAAACATAAATTACAGTGTACAGTATATACATACTGTATAAATAGACAAATTGGCATTCAAAATTCGAAATATTATTTTATGCATATACTGTGGCAAAAAAGTGTAAATCAGCAAAACACTCACACTTAAAAAATTAACAATGCAATTGTTCGCACTTCTAAAACATGTTTATAATTTACAAATGCATTAATTATGAAACAAACACATTTTTCCAGACACTCCCTCTCAGTCATAAATAATTTTAGTGCAATAAAAGCAAACAAAACATATGCAGTAAATGTGTATATTTGATCTTGTTTGCATTTGGTTAGTTCTTACCCGCGTGTAGTGCGAGAGCTGTATCTCCAATGAGAGTGAGACAGGAACTCACACATGGGTCACCAGCCAATGTGGCTCACTGCAATGCATTCTGGGCCAGATACTAACGTATGCCCCGGTGTGTCACAGTGCACGACCAAGCAGAGAGCAGTATGCATGCAAAACACAGCATTAAGATGTTTAAGTGTGTGTGTGTGTTTATGGTTTCAATGTGTGATCACATGATAAAGCACATACTGAGGCAACTGTGTGTGTGTGTTCAGTGATCATTCTCTCTATCGCCATGGAAACCTGCTTTTATCTTATTTGCATCTGGGTGTACAAGCCGCAGAGAGAGAGAGAGAGAGAGAGAGAGAGAGAGAGAGAGAGAGAGAGAGAGAGAGAGTTGTGTCATTTTTCCCTAGAAAACACCACTGCCCTCCTCAGAGACTTGGAGAAGTTTCCCATCAAATCCACACTCGTTTCACACACGTAAACACTTTTCCTGAGCGTAGAGAAAACACGGCTATAATCCTGGTCCTGATCAGAATCTCATACTAATATACTCGCTCTAAAAATCAACACTTCAAAAAAAGAGGAAACCACTCTCACACACTGCTAAAGATAGCAAAGTATGATGCCTTACACAGGAAGAAGGTTGCGTTTGCTTTATACAGAAGCCCTGAACATGAGTCACATTTAAAAGTTTGATTGCATTTGATAACAAAACATTAAATGACTCTTTTGTGAAAAGTTTTGCTTGAGAAATGTGTTTGTGCCATCTTTCTTTAAAATAAATGCCACTTGGTTTGGTATTTTCTGTTATAATGCTAAATAAAACACATGCATTTTTTTAGTATGTAAAATAATGTGTGTGTGTGAGAGTATGTAGCTGTGTTTGCATGTGAATTAGTGTGCATGGATGCATTGTGTGTGTGTGTGTGTGAGGTTACTTGAGGTCTGCAGTTCACTCATGCCAGGTGTGTTATCTCAGACGTTCCACATGACTGAGCCGATGGTAGAGTTCCTCTTCTAAACTCACTCACCTGGTCCAAAAACACTCACACATCTCACTAATGCAACCCTCGGGTGTTATTTACACTAATGACAGTGAGAAAGAGAGAGAGAGAAACAGATTCAAGGCTAGTAGATTCAAACAAATAAAGCCTCCAACCTAATTCCACTGAACAACCTTTATGAGTTCTTATGATGCAATAGAAAAAAAAGCATTTTCAGGTCAGCATGAAACAGCATTCCCAACCCAGTTTTCTGTTGTAGCCATGAATTTCATTTTTTCAGTGCAGTATTTAACTAAAGATTTGGTCACACTTTAGATTAGGCTCCAATTATCACTACTAACTAACTATTAACAATGACTTTTGTCTGCTAATTACTGCTTATAGTTATTAAGGAAGTTAAGTTTAGCTATTGGGTAGGATTATGAATAAGGTCATGCAGAATAAGCCATTAATATATGCTTTATAAGTACTAATAACCAGCAAATATCCTAATAATATGCATGCTAATAAGCAATTAGTAAATAGTGAGAATTAGACCCTAAAATAAAGTGTTACCATACATTTTTGTTAATTAAAATAAATCTGCAAATAAAATAAAAAACTAAACAAAAATTTTCAAATTTTGTCTTGGCAACTAAAGCTGCATTCACACTGCCCAAGTAGGGTTCGCTGCAGCCTGCGGTGGAACTTTCAACTCTGCCCACATCCAAGTGTGACATCAGAAGCCACGCCCCTGATGGGAAGTTCGAATCATTTCGTTCATTTCAGTAGAATATAATTAAAATGTTACATGATAAAGACGTCTATCTGGAAAGACATATATCTGTTATAAAAATAACCAAATGATAAGAAATATTTCGTTTTTTAGTTTTATCTTATTTGTTTTTTCAAAAAATTTTAAGTCATCTTGGAAGTTTGTTGAGGTCCCCTAATGGTTGAGAACCAGGAGATCCCTACTGTAGAAGAAACTTAAAGTACCTATAATTCCATAAAAGAAACTTTGTAAGTACTTGATATGGAATAGAATAACTTTTTATGTTCCAATGATTCCAATGAACTTGAGAAAAGAGAAGCAATCTGTAGTTTTTCTGATAAAACAGATGGATGGTACTTAAAGGGGACCTATAATGCCGGCTTGATGTAATATAAGTCTCTGGGTGCCCCCCCCATTATGTGTCTATGAAGTTTCAGCTGAAAATACCCCACAGATCTTTTATTGCAGCTTGTCAAATTTGCCCCTATTTGCCCCTAAATACAAATGAGCTGCTGCTCCCAGCCCCCTTTCCAGCAAAGGGCGGAGCTTGTGCTTCAGTTGCTCAACAACAACAAAGCTGGAGAATCTCACGCAGCCAAAATGAGGATTGTCTAACGGTCTTCAGTCTTACATTGTTCAACCCGGATTCGGATAGTGATGGAGAGACTCAGGAAGAAGTTACAACTTTTAGAATGAAACTAGATGTTTCTGAACGGTTAGTTTTATGTTGTTGCTATTGAGTTGATTCAACTCATCGATTAGCATGTGCCCTCCTGTTAATCTTTTGTGCAAATCCAATTTTGAACTGACCCTCTTTTGTACAACAACTCTAAACGACATGGCCTCACCCCCTTTGTTGCATGTTCCCGGGGGCAAGGTTTATGTAAATTTTGGGGTTTGTGATGTCACCAACCCGGGAAGAAGCTCTTTTGTAGTCCATACCAGCTAAAAGAAAATATCTCCCTTTGCATTGAACTTTGAGCGTTGTAACTTTACAGATGTTGTTTATGCTTAAACATCAACATGACACACTAACTAAAATTTAAAAAGTTAAATAATAATCATGTACCCCTTTAAAACCAATACACCGTTCTGAGCCAGCCAATGACGTAACATCAAAAATTTAATCTCAAAACAATCATAACTATGTACTGCAAAAAAAAATATTTGTGCAAATTAAAGAGTTTTCTTTGCTGAACCAAAGGTGCCAATAAGAACCTTTAGGGTGATGCAGAGACAGACCGAACGGGAGGAATGAAAAACGAGGGCATGGAAAGGAAAGGCACACATGAAGAAATGAACCGCGGAAAGTACGAAAGCGTGCTCAATATACAATGCCTCATTTCAAACCTTTCCGTGCTCACTTCTAACCTGGCACGTCGCTGAATATCTGGATGCCAAATATCCTTAGCTTGTGAAATACCCATTCCAATAGCTTTCCCAAGCCACCGGTGGACAGGAAGTCCTCGTCTAGCCCTCTGAGTAATGGCACACAGACACAGTCTGCGGTCTTACCTGACTCTGAGCCGCTCGGATCCAGTCCCGTATGTCCTCTCTGCTGTCTGCCGACAGGAAGCACATTCAGTCCGTCCCTATTTACAGTCCCCTGGCACTGCAGTACGGCTCACAGCTGGTGCATTCCTGCTCCGCTCTGCCTCAGCTGATGGAGAGAGGAGAGATAGAGGAGAGCAGACACGGCAGACAGGGAAAGAGTCAGAACGCAGTATGAACATATGAACAAATCATCTACTGTGAATGTGAGGTCAGCAGATGCTGATCAGCCAATCAGAGTCTTGATCTATAACAACTTAAGGTAACTGCATAATGTATTTGTTATTATTTCATGAACAGAAGCATTGATTTGAAGCAGAGACATCAGCAGTTATTGATGCCTCGCTGATGATACCTAGAGCGACGACTATCAAGTAACAAGGCCGTTTCCTTGTCCTCATGTCGGTTAGTCATCACTCAAATGCAATTAAAATGCAGTTAAAGACCAGATGACTTCATAATTGAAGTTTTATGGTCCATTTAGTCCATGTCTGTGAGTTTTGAGGTCATGGATATGCTGTAGTCTTACAAACTGACAAAATACACATACTGTTCAAAAGTTTGGGATCAGTACCATTTTTTTTTTCCAAAGAAATGCACAAAATTGATGAAAAGTGTCAGTGAAGACATGTATAATGTTGCGAAATATTTCTGTTTCAAATAAATACTGTTCTTCTGAACTTTTATTCATCAAAGAATCCTGCAAGACTGTTTCAACATTGATAATAATAATTATGCAATGTTTCTTGAGCACCAAATCAGAACATTACAACATATTTTAAAGGATCATGTGACACTGAAGACTACAATAATGTTGCTGAAAATTCAGCTTTGCATCACAGGAATAAATTACAATTAAAACATACACTGATCAGGCATAACATTATGACCACCTTCCTAATATTGTGTTGGTCCCCCTTTTGCTGCCAAAACAGCCCTAGTCTCCGGCTCAGACGTCACGCCCACGGACCGTTGGCTGAAAGTCTGATGCATATGGCACTTTTAACTGGAAACTCTTCAGGGGTTTCGAAGTCGTCATCTGGTTGGTTGAATTCTACAGTATGTACTAGAGACTTGTGTGTTGCATTCTTTATCGGTCCGTCTGGAAACAAATGCCGTGACGTCAAACTCCCTCGTGTAAGAAGAACGCTGTTGTGTTAACAACTGTGAAAAATCAACAAAACGCTGGATTTTCAAAAGTATGTAAAGTTTGTGGTTCCATTGTTGCATTAAACTTGCATAATGTTCTTGATTGAATAATTTATTAGATGCACACCGGTCTGTTATTGTAGGGACATCGACTTTACATTTTCAAGCCCCTAAACATGACACGGAACAAAATGAACTGTGATTGGTTGCGTTACATGTCAGTCAAACGTCCTCTTGGGCGGTCCTTGGCCAATGAAAGCTTGCTGTCAGTCTGAAAGTCTGACTACGCAAGACTAAAATAGCCCTAACCTGTCTAGGCATGGACTCCACTAGACCCCTGAAGGTGTGCTGTGGTATCTGCACCAAGATGTTAGCAGCAGATCCTTTAAGGCCTGTTTGTTGAGAGATGGGACCTCCACGGATCGGACTTGTTTGTTCAGCACTTCTCACAGATGCTCGATTGGATTGAGATCTGGGGAATTTGGAGGCCAAATAAACACCTCAAACTCATTTTTGTGCTGCTCAAACCATTCCTGAAACATTTTTGCTTTCTGGCAGGGCGCATTATCCTGCTGAAAGAGCCACAGACACCTGGGAATACTGTTTCCATTAAAGAGTGTACATGGTCTGCAACAATGTTTAGGTAGGAGGTACCTGTCAAAGTAACATCCACATGGATGGCAGGACTCAAGGTTTCCCAGCAGAACATTGCCCAAAACATCACACTGCCTCTGCCGGTTTGCCTTCTTCCCATAGTGCATCCTGGTGCCAAGTGTTCCCCAGGTAAGTGACGCACACGCACACGGTCATCCACGTGATGTAAAAGAAAACATGATTCATCAGATCAGGCCACCTTCTCCCATTGCTCCATGGTCCAGTTCTGATGCTCACATGCCCACAGTTGGTGCTTTCGGCAGTGGACAGGGGTCAGGATGGGCACCCTGACTGGTCTGCAGCTATGCAGCCCCGAACACAACAAACTGCGATGCACTGTGTATTCTGACACCTTTCTATCAGAACCAGCATTAACTTCTTGAGCAATTTGAGCTTTAGTATCTCATCTGTTGGATCGGACCACATGGCCTCCACTCCCCACGTGCATCAATGAGCCTCGGCCGCCCATGACCCTGTCATCGATTCGCCACTGTTCCTTCCTTGGACCACTTTTGATAGATCCTGACCACTGCAGACCGGGATCACCCCACAAGAGCTGCAGTTTTGGAGATGCTCTGACCCAGGCATCTAGCCATCACATTTTGGCCCTTGTCAAACTCACTCAAATCCTTACACTTTCCCATTTTTCCACACTTCTAACACATCAACTTTGAGGACAAAAGGTTCACTTGCTGCCAAATATATCCATCCACTAACAGGTACCATGATGAAGAGATAATCAATGTTATTCACTTCACTTGTCAGAGGTCAAAATATTATGCCTGATCGGTGTATAAAATCAGTTATTTGAAATTGTAATAATATTTCACAATATTACTTTTCTACAGTATTTTTGAAATCTTTGAACAGTAAACTTTTAGCATATATGTGCATTTAAAATTTCACTTTTAGGTGAATGGATAACTCAAATGTTTTTATGAGGTGATGCAAAACTATGCTAATTTGATCGATTTAGAATTATTATGATTATGAGATGACAATTCAGAGATTCTGATGAAGTTCTGCTTCATGTCTGAAATAGAAATTACTTTCTATCGCATTGCCAAAATAGATACCTAAGTGTAAAGATAATTATTGTCATTTATGTGTATCAATAGATTTGAAACTTTGTAACTTTATAATATATATAACCAAAGCTCAACATTTTACATAATTTATTATTAAAATTATATAATAAATTATATAATAAATGATGTATATATATATATATATATATATATATATATATATATATATATATATATATATAATATTTAAAATAATTAATTTAAATAATTTAACCAATTTAGTCATATAAAATAACAATTCTTTGGGGGTTCTGGGACCTCTCTCAAAGTCAAATGTCCCACTGAGATTCAATATGAAAGATAATGTTAACATAGCATTTACAAAGCAACTTCATGGGTCTTTAAGCAACATATTGTGATATTCTATACAATGCTGATAAACAATACTGAATGCATAAAATCCTAGCAGTGACAATAAACAAAACAAGTAAAAAAATAATGTTTCTTTCCAAATAGTTTCGAGAAATGCTCTAATTATCATAGCACACAAAAACTTCAAAGCTCCAGATGGCTGTCTGACTCATCTCAGCTGTTAGGATGCGTTTGATTATGAATTTAATCCTGTGTAAATAGAAAAAAGGATTAGACTCAGAGGGAGAGAGAAACTGAGTGAGACAGAGAACGAGAGGAAGATACCAGACAAGACTAAGCTGTCTCGAGGATACACATTTTTTCATTCTGACATAATCGTATTGTTCACGCTCTCTTGCTCCCAGACGATCACTCCTACCAAGTTAATGAATGATACATTCATATGTGGTTCACGTCTGTTAATGCCAAGCTCTCTTCATTCTTAAAATCGTGATGGCCTCAGCTCATGATATCATTTGGGCTCGGCCAATAATGAATGACAACACACTGAATGAAAGATGGGCAGCTGTGACTGATCAGATCAATATAGTCGTGCTCGCAGGTGCTAGACTTTTTAAACACTACTTCGAAGCTTTACGAATCAGTGGTTCACATTGCGTACCTAACTGCCGAGGTCACGTGAACTATTGAAATTGCGAAACACTTATGACGTAACGAAGCCTCGTTTACTGAAATCACGTGACTTTGGCGCTCCGAAGCACAAATGATTCGTAAAACTTCAAAGCACTGTTTTGAAATCGGCCATCACTAGATATTTTTGAAAAGTTATTTTGTTTTTTTGGCACACAAAAAGTATTCTCGTCGCTTAATAATATTAAGGTTGAATCTCTGTACACACATGAACTGTTTTAGTACCTCTCTGGGCATCTGAAAGTGTTAATTGTCTTGCTAGCAATAGAGGAATCACTGAGCCATTGGAAATTATTTCTTAATTTGTGTTCTGAAGATGAATGAAAGTCTCACGGGTGTAGAACGACATGAGGGTGAGTAATAAATGACAAAATTTTCATTTTTGGGTGAACTAACCCTTTAAGTGTTACAGTTTTTCTCAGTCGCTTTGGTGCATTTCTCACATCACTATTTACATTTGCACAACAGTTAATGCTGTTCTCAAAACAATTAGTACAAACTGCAAAACCTAGTTGATAACCTGCAAAAGCGTGCCACTTGCTCAAAATGGATAACTCATTCCTCAAAAGCAAGTATTCACGTCAATGAAAGTGTCAGTGTCATCAAAATGAAAGTTCTGACATCATTGTTTATGAACAAGATAGTCAAATGACTTTGTCATGTTTTCATTATGACAGTTTACTCTGTAAATGTTTTCCAATACAAAAAAGTCAGATCTTGGTGACACTACCTGAAAATGCTCAAGACAGCACTATATACTATTTGAACAGCCATTTGAAAAATACAGTAAAGTTACACATTACTGTATTTAGTGAGGTAACTGAGTATGAGAAAGATGTTTCACATTTTTACTGCAAATGTTCTTTGCAGTTCTAATTTGTTCACAGCATTGTGCAAAAGAAAAAAAGCTTATTTATACCCTTATTTTCAACAAATACATAGCTGTGTACAACTGTAACAATATTCCACTACATATTGGAACTGAACATACAACATACACAGTACTGTAATCATTCATGCAGATCCAGATGTTCCTTTCTGTCTGGCCACATAATTTCATCTACATCACAGAAAAATATCATCTCTTGCAATGTAGCGAGGAAAGAATCTCCTCGAGGACTCTGCTGTGATGTCATCACATGGCCGCTAGCAGGGCCATTTGGGTATGTGGATGCCGGTCATATACCTTCCACCTCCAGGAAGAAAAAAACTCCTCTATTGGATTTAGGAATGGTGTGTAGGGTGGGAGATATTCCACCAGCATCCTATCATGTGCTGCGAAACCACTGTCTGACGACATCTGAGTCGTGAAAACGCACATTATCCAAAACAACAACATGCTTGCTCAGATGGTCTCCATTTAGACCCCTCTCATTCTCAGGGATTATGTTCTTGTAAAGAGTGTCTAATTTTTTGTTTGTTTGTCTAAAAGATTTTGACAACTAGTTCAGCATTTTTGTATGTAATGACTCAAGCAAAGAAATGAGGACTATTAGTTTTATGTGGAATGACTATTCAGCATTCACAAGTATAGTTCATTTTGACTGACATGACATAAGCAAATGATGATGTTATAAAACAGCAGAGAGTTGTACGTAAGCAATTGATGCATGTCCAAAAGCATTTGCAATTTGTTGGAAGGAATGAGAAACTGCTACTATGATGTGCACAACTGACTAAATGTTGTGGAGCTTGAACTAACTGTTGTGCAAATGTAAATAGTGATGTGAGAAATGCATCAAAACGACTGAGAAAAACTGTAATCCACCGTGTTTGTTTGTCCAGTTTGTTATAGTTTTTTAATGGAATTTAAGATTTACTGTCTATGATTTTGAGGGGTTTGTGTATTCCATATGAAATATGTCTTTTAAACGTGTGTAATTTCTCTCTGTAACAAAGCGGATGGTGAGCAAAAGCGGCCTACGTTTTGGAGCAGCACTTGGGTTTTGCAAATGCCTTATATGTATTCCTTGGCTGCTTATATTTTTTCCTATTAATTTTATGTTGCATAAAGATTCTTTGTGAGGATACATCCAGAGGATACAACATAATGCAGTGCAAAAAGTCGTAAGACAGGCGAAATGGTGAAGATGGAATGGCAGACTGTGTATTTTTAAGTGTTATATATTCAATGTTTTAAATAGTGAATTTGTAATGAGTGTGTCTGTTTGAATTGAATGCCAGTAGCACTTGTGTGGGATAAAAATGAATTCCAATTAAAAATGATACAATGTATGTGACGAGCAGGGCGGGCGAGAGCCGTGAGGGAACGGCGCGAGGCCGGTGACGAAGTGATAATGAGCGTCAGCTGCACGCTGCACCGGTCTCGTGTCTCTCACGGAGGAGCTCCGGAAGCATAAAAGAGGAGCGACGACAGTGAAGGAGGAGAGAGGACCAGGCCTGGACTTTATTTTATGTTTTATTTTGTTTGTGTGGGCGGCAGTCTCCGTGAGGAACTGCCGCCATTTTACTTTCGTTTTATTGTTTGTTTATTTATTTGATTAAAAGTTACGTTTAACGTTCGCCGGTTCCCGCCTCCTTCTTCCCGTTCTTACGAACTCCGTTACAATCTAATTTATATATAGTACAAATTAATGAATTACAGTATTGGGCTGATAACCTGGATGTTTTATATATTTTCACTATAAAAGTGAAATAGTTTATAGAACTGTAAATCTTAATTAATTACTTATTACTTAATTAAATCATTTGAAATGTATAACAGTGTAGCTAGATAAAACATTGAATGACAGACAGACAGAATGATAGACAGATAGATAGATAGATAGATAGACAGATAGATATATAGATAGATAGACAGACAGACAGACAGACAGATAGATAGATACAGACAGATAGATAGACAGACAAACAGACAGATAGACAGACAGACAGACAGACAGACAGACAGACAGACAGACAGACAGACAGACAGACAGACAGACAGACAGACAGACAGACAGATAGATAGATAGATAGATAGATAGATAGATAGATAGATAAAAAAAAATAATGAAAAAAAATGTCTCATGATGTCTCGATTACAAAAATGCCATTTTAGCCCAAATGCTATTGGCACAAAGCTGCCATCACTTCCAAAGAGTGCCAATCTGATCCACAGTTGTAGTCATGCAGCATGTTTACAGAAGAGAAGTTTTTGCTTACAACAGTCACTCAGCGTGAGGAATAACGTGCCAGTGTGTGTTTAGATATTCACTCATGTGTTGTGAACTGCAGGTCACCTTTTTCAATCAAAGTAAACAAATACGTTAAAAGGTCATTACATTATTCACTATATACCAGGGGAGTTGCCATTTGGAGCCTAACAACCACAAGATACAACATCACCTGACTGAAAACAAGAGAGAGAGAAAGTGAATTCTCTCAGGCACTGGACATAATTATACCCTCGTTGAGCCAATCACATGACAGCGCCTGAAAATAGCAGAGGGCCACGCCCAAACCGAGCAACAAACGCCTTCTTTTGAGATGTCATTATCTGCTTATAGGATTCATGCGCTAAAAGATGAGGGAGAGAGAGAAAAGGGAGGGTTAGGAGAAAAAGAAAAGGGGAAAAACAAACTCCACAGACCTGAGTCATTACCACTGAAGGAGGGAGAGGGAGTAGTAGAAAGAAGGAGGGATGGAGAGATAGAGCGTGAGAGAGAAAAAGACTTTATTTTAGAATTTTAAAATGAATTTAAAAAAAGGGGGCCAAGCCCAAAATGGCTATACACTAAGCTTTTAATTGTCTCAACCAAAAATTATGGGTCTGGAAATTAGCAAAATTTAAGCAAATGCTCTACTTAAAAGGCCACTGCTGTCTCAGAAAAACGTCAAAGACAGAATGAAGTTTTTGAGAGAATGGGAAGTTGATGATTCACAGTGAAACATGAGTTGCATGGTGATACTCCAGAGTGGTGTCTTTGAAAATCTGCTGAGAAATATAATAATAAATGCATCTTTGCTATCTAAATAAGAATGATCAGATGTTATTGCTCAACAAGACAATGCTCCTGTCCAAACTGCAAAGACAACCAAGAAGTAGCTTGAGAGTAAGTCCATCAGGCTCGTGTTTTGGCCTGGCCAGAGTCCAGATTTGAACACTATAGTGTCTCACATTAGACATTTTTCAACTATTTATATATCTCTGGTTAGGGGTGGCTGAAATGCAACTTTATGCACCACTGCCAGCCTGTATGGAGAGGTTCAGCAGCTTTAAATGCCTGTTTGCTGCTCAACAGCTGACCTTTTAATACAATTAGTTTGTTTGACAGAAACTTCCCTTAATAAGCCTTTATCTGACCGAGTTCTTTGCTCTAAATCACTCACAAATCTTTTAACAGTTCGATAATCAGTTTCCGCAAAATATTAGTTGCTTTTATGCCTTTTGCAAGACGTTGCACCATTCATGATTTTCATCTTCAGAAAGATCTTTCTTCCTCCCCATATTGGATGAGAATTGTGACTTGACATATTGGATGAGAATATTTTGACTGTTGCGACTCCAATCGGACTTATGACCTGTAACTCTGTCTGAGTATCGGGCAAGTGTTCACTGTTGGCCAGAGGAGACCTGGCCCCCCGACTGAGCCTGGTTTCTCCCAAGGTTTTTTTCTCCATTTGTTGGAGTTTTGGTTCCTTGCCGCTGTTGCCTTTGGCTTGCTTAAGTTGTGGACACTTGTTTGATATTCAGCAGTGTTTTTGGTATGCCTGCATTGGTGCCGTTGTATGCGAACTGAGCTGAGCCGGACGATTACGTCACTGTTTTCTTCTGATATAAATTAACTAAACTAATAACTATTGATCTTTACACGGAATTAATCAATAATATATAGAATAAGCTGGACAATTAAACAATTTTCTTAGGGAGCTGCTGTGCCGCCAAAAATGATTTGCCATTTATTACTGTAAAGCTGCTTTGCCACAATTTGCATTGTAAAAAGCGCTATATAAGTAAAGGTGACTTGACTTGACAGGAATACCCGAAGCATGGCTAAGGGACGCAGGGTCTTATTCCCCTTCTCAGGGAACCATGGTTATATGTGTAGCCTGAGACGTTCTCTTTTGAATGGGAACTTGCACTGCATCTCCTAAAGGTGACTTTATTTGACTTGCTTAATAATGTGGAACAACCACATTAAGTAAGGTTTCAATTTATCTATGAAGACCTGACAAACTACTAAAACTTGTCTGAAATTGCTAAATTAAGCTGTCAATCAATAGGGAGTTTGAAAGGAAATATTAGTTTATAGTTATTGATAAATTTATATTTCTTATTAATTAAAGAAAATCATGTTTTATAAACCTTTCTTACAATAACTTTTGAGCTTTATGAACGCTAAAGGAATGAGATCATTTGCTTGGCTTTCCAAAAAGCTGTTGAAAGGCTCCAAATGATGTTACTTACAAAGCATAAACAGCTTTGCTGATTACAGTTGGAGCGATCTAGTAGTTTTATCACATCGCTCGCTCTCTGTGTAGAGGGGGTGAGAGATGAGAGAAGTGAAAACAACAGGAAAACAACAGCCCACAAAATAGCTGAGCTAAAGACAGTCATTTACGCAACCCACACACTGAGGCACAGAGGCCTTCATCACACTGTGTCCAAACACTCTGTGGGTTTAATAACGCAGTGACATCACCTGTGTGATCAGATGATGCAATGTGTGAAATTTCTACTGTTATCCTCCACGCCCGAGGGCAATGAGGTCAACAGATCTTTACAAAAGTCCAGTTTAAAGTTACGTCTAGATTTAATGCTAAAATCCAACATAAAAAAAGCGTGTGGCCTGACATCAGTTGAACCTTTTTAATGTTCCACAAAGAATTGATTCTTTGCTTCTAAAAAAATCTAATTTATAAATAGGCCTACGTATTTGGGTGATATAAAGAACCCAGGAACCAATATGCTGACCTGCAACAAGCTATTCAAAGTCCAATAAACCATAACTAAACATTATACAACGAACAGTGCAAGATCAGCCTTTTCCTGAACTGATGGAGTGACCTTAAAATGTACTTTTGAAAGAATAAACAGAATAAAACAAGACAGGCCTAGCTATTGTGTTCTCTGTCAGAAATAATGTGTATTTTTATACTGACTGAGTTGTTTTTGGCAAATGAACGTGTAAACTGTAGGTGACAAATTACACTTCTTCCTTAAATTATATGCTTACCTCAAACCGCGTTTTTATTTAGAATTGGTTATATATAACATGACAAGCATTCACAGAGGCACTAAAATGTATTCGTACACTTACCTGTCGGTCACAATAATTGATATAGAAAATTATAAAACCACAAAAGAGCTTTTCACACACTTAACCTCGTAGTTCGTGGGTAAAGGAATATTTAACGCAATTATCGTAAATACGAGTTAAAAATTTCACATGAACGCGCTCCCATTTCGAAACTTGAGCTCTTAACGTCTTCAGAAGTGGGAATTATTATATTTCCGACAGCACAACATGTGCAGGAAAGGCCGACAATATTAACAACAAACAGTCAAAGGCATGCCTCATATTCACATGCTTTGGACAGTCACTGAAATTCAACGTGTTGTATAGAAATAGTTTCAGCGTTTGAGGGGAAAAATGTCAAGGTGACAGAAATTGGAGTGAAAATGTGACGAGTGAAAATTAGACCATTTCATTCTTACCTTTATAGTCCAAAAAAGTCCATTCAGGATACATTTACAACATACCAGGATCCGCAATGCTAAAGCCTTTCGCAACATATCTGCTTTTGTCCAATCAATGACAAATATGCAAATGAAGACGTTAACCCAGAATTTAACAATGTACAATCCGTTTACCCAGCATTAATTGTTAACCCCGGCTAAATTATGAGCAATGTAAAACGTGAGGTAAAATTACCCAGTTTTTCGTTTACTGGGATTTCGAAAAACCCAAGTAATCTAGGCCTACTTCAAGTGTAGTGTCCAAATGCATTTTTATCTTACTTTTCTATGTAGGTTTATTATTTAATACATCTTTTTGTGAAATGTTTGGCTTGAAAGATGTCTTAAATTACTTGATTTGATTTTATCTAGCTACTTTTTAGAGCCTGTGCCATATATTATCCGAGATAAACAGGTTTTGCACATTCGCTGATCTGACATTTAAAAGAATACTTCTTTCCTAATTCTAGATACTTATCTAGATTTTAGTAGCCCAACATCTCTCACTCTTCTGGTTTAGTATGCAAAAATGATGCAAATGTTACAATTTTATGATTATTATACAAATAAAATAATCTCTAGAATTTCTGGTGCAAATCAAATCTACTCTAAACTGAATGCTGAGGTCAGAGTTATTATTGCTTACTTGCAGAATCAAGTCGAGTGATGCACCAGGACGGCCCGTCACTCACATGGACAGCCTCACTATTGATAAAGCTGACAAGAACAAGCTTCACAGAAATAAAATCAGGATTCTGTGTTTCTGCAAGAAGAACCATTACACATGGATCGAAGGTACAGGCTCAGCAGAAGAGGGATTTGAGAGAGACTGAGAATGAGGAGTGGGGGAAAGATGCAGTCCAGTACGCGACTGCTCGCTCTTTGAATTTGCCTGATGGATGACTGATTATTTGTGGAAAGTGCTGTGGAAATTCACAGATGGTCTTTGAGTTCAAGCAAACTGGGATAGTCGCCTGGATCCCAAATTGCATTTGTTTCTTATTCCCAGGGTCACGAAGTTGACTGCTACTGACAAAATAAAGTGAAATTCAAATAACACTGTCTATCTCTCCCAACCTGTTTATCCAAGTCTCTTTATTTCAGTTTCAGTGTTACTTTTAAAATGCCCCTATTTTGATTTTTTAGAATAGGTTTCATGCTGTGAATGTAAAAGGTCTACAAAGTTTTTAAAGTGCACAACAAGTAAAGTTATCTGAACTGTCACCACGAGTCATTAGCAATTCTCACTTCCTGTTACATACCTAAGTAGCAATTTAACAAATTCGCTTAATGCCAGCCTATGGTCTTCATTGGCTGCCCGGGAATCATCTACTTTGACTGGCCTTAGCGAGACCCAGAAGAGTTTGGTTCGTATTGCAATGAAGACGCTGTTTTGAGCGTTGCAAATCCACATTGCAAGCACTTCAAAAGGATAAGGACTCGCACTGGAACTGATACGGAAAAAGCGACGCTATTGTTACTGTTTGTATCACGGTGTATGCAAGTGCTGAGGAAGCCTCCAGAGCTGACATTCAGATTTGGTAATAGGTGTTTCATTTCTGACACGTGCTGTAAGCAGTAGACCAATCACAACAGACTGAGCCATTTGACCAATCAGAGCAGAGTAGGCTCCTGGAAAGGAGGAGTTTAGAGAGACAGTATCTTTGAACAAACCGTTTTCAAACTCTTTAAGACTTTTCACACATGAAATAGTTAACCCTGGGCATTCTAAACCCCGGGTAAACGGAATCCTGGGTTATTTTGCTTCACGTTTCACACTTCTCATAATTTATCCGGGGTTAACAATTAATTATTGATTTCATTTCACAATGTACATTCGCAAACCCTGCGTTAACGTTTTTATTTGCATATTTGCAGTGTCCGTTGCATTGATTGGATGAATGCAGCATGCGACCTATTCACATAAAACCTCTAGCATTGCGCATCCTCGTATTGCGACTGTACTATCAAGTATATTCTGAATGGACATTTCAAACTATAAAGGGAAGAATAAAACATATCTTCACTCAAATTGTCGGGTTTTCTCTAAGAATTTTACATTTTTGTTTCAAATGCTGAATTTACCTTTTGTATGCAATGCGAGGTGTTTCCGTGACCATCCAAAGCATGTGAATGTGAAGCACGTGATTGGTTGTCTGTTGCTAAGCGTCTAGCTGTAACATTCTAACACCACATCGTTTCATACTGTACAAGTTTGGCACCTCAATGTGGGGTTAAGTGGTGCGCCAGAGCAGGGTTTCATAACCCAGGGTAAAAAGCGGTGCTAACCCTGCTTCTAAATTACAAGTGCGAAATGTTACTTTACCCGGGGTTAAAAGCAGTGTTTTAGAATGAAGATAACACAGGGTTAAGCGTAGTGTGAAAAGCCCTTTTGAGAAATTAGGTGATGTGCATTGTACAATGTATATTATATTATTTTTTTTTTTTTAAACCTATTGTAGTAACCTTTCAAATAGCATAATAGAGGCTTTTGGCTATTTTAACCCTTTCATGCATGAATAATCAAATCACTCTATGCTGTTGGTTCTTGGCTCAAATATGCAAATAAGGCAAAATATCTCAATCAATCAAGTTTGTCTTTATTTTCTGCCAACACAATGTAAAAAAAAAAATAAAAAAACTTATGTTATTTGCATGGGCTTTTTTGAGTTTTACTTAACCTGTTAGCGTTCCACTATACTGTACACATACCTTTCAAAAGAGATCAAAACCATGCATTTATACTCCAAAATTACAGCAATTAATTTACTTTATGTATGCTTTTTTAGGGGTTAAAGCTAAAAGTTTTTATTTTGTTAGCTCAAATACATTGGACAAATTAATTGGATAAACACAGTAAACTAAGCTTAGTTTACTAAAGTATTTTTTACAGAGCTTTTTGATAAATCATGAGCCCTTGCATTGCATGTACATCTGAGACCTTGCATACTAAAATGTCTGCCATGCTAGAGCAAATTTGGTGACATTTAAAATGAAAAGCACATTAAAAATCACATTATAGCACTTAGGAGCATCCGTAAGAAAAAAAAATAGCCTTCATTCCTTCATTAGCGGCCCATGTTGTTTGCCGCTGACCCTTGCATAGAAACGCTGATGCACTCAAAGTCCTATATTTAGACTTTATTAGCAATATTAAATTCCACCTCAGATGCTTTCACCATAACGTCTGAAAATAGTTCACAGTCACTATTAGAGTCACAGTCATGTGCATAAAACAGATAAATAACTAAAAACTGATTTCTCCAAAGGCAGGCCATAATTAACGAAACATTCATTTAAAACGAGACAGAAATCATTATGAAATATGAATTATAAATGAGTTGTAATGAATAAATGAGTGCATTGAATATATGTGCACAGACTTTTTCTACTTTTGTTGATGATTTCTCACATAAATGCACTTTTAGAGCCACTTTTTTATCTTTATACTGACATCCTGACAATGTACAAACTAAGTAATAACTGGTGTGATAAATAATGCATTGTGAATAAGATCATTGCACTAAGCCAGCTTCCTTTTCCCATGATGTTAAAGTAAAACAATAACAGAGTTGAGAACAATGACACCCTGAGGGCACTGTCAAGCGATAAATGATATTTCTTTAAGTTGTAGTCTAAGCCTTTGGACAGCTTTATCTTTTTTTCCCATCACTATGACTGTGTAAATCTGGCCTGAGGTTTTAAAACTACTTTTAAACTGACAAATAATTGTTCATAATCGCCCCCCATGTCAGTTTAGCTTTTGAGCATTTTATGAAGGCAACTGAGCTCATCTTCCAGGCAGAAATGTAAGACTCCGGTATCATGATGAGTTACGCAGCAAGCCAAGCTCCGACCATCTCCAAAAATACATGTAGCTGACCAATGTGCATTTGAATATCTAGACATGACCGCATAAAAATCCCCTTCTGCTGACAGATTTATCAGATAGTACAGACGCCCATGCAGCCACACCCATCACTCTCCTGCCTTGTCTTGCCTCTGTTTCATTTGCGTCTTAACTCTTGAGCAACACACAGTTTTTTCACCTAGGTGTGAGGTTTCCAACATCATCACTCCAAAATGCTGCCTGGAAATGTTTGTTGGCTTCAATGCATGGTAGCACAGCAAGCATAAGATCTACTGAACTGATTTTTACTCATAAGATGTTTAATTTGAAGTCATTTTCGAATGCTATAGTATGAAAACAACTGTATCAGAGTATGCAAGGAAGTGTTTGACGAGTGAGATGCTTAGTTTCATCTCAATTGTTTGTCCGTGTGTTAGTGGAGAAAGTCTTTTGGCACCAACACATACCAAAGAAGCAATATATATTAAATTAAATCCAATAGTCATCTAGTATTTAAGGTATCTAACCATTTGGCAACAACACTGCATACTTGTCAGCGTATGATTAAACTGCTACACTGCCACCTGCTGGTTGAGATCGGTACTCAACAGTACCAGGTCTGTCCTGAAATGCACCATCAGAATTAACATTCAGTGCTTAAAAGTTGGTTACACTTTATTTTAAGGTGTATTTGTTAAACTGTAATTATACATTTAAGTACAGAGTAATATTAAGTAACTACATGTACTTACTATAGGGTTAGGATTAGGGTTGGTTTAGTGTTAGTTGCATGGAATTATGCATAATTTATAGTTATTGCTATCGTAATTATATGTAACATATGTAACAATGACACTGTAAAATAAAGTGTTACCTAAAAGTTTTATTTTAAATTAACATGCGAGATAATTTAGCAATCACAAGTTAAGCTATTATAAGTGAATTGCATATCATTATGAAAAAAAATAAATAAATAAATAATTGTAAAAATAAATGAAAGAATTAAAAAAGGTTAAAGATAAATACAGAAAATAATAAGGAATTATTATTAATAAATATGTTAATTAATGAAGTAATACAAAAATAATTATAGTACTAAATTTAATTAGAAATGAATGTCATTGTTTACTTTATTTAATCCATAAAGCAATAGTTCATCAAAAAAATGAACTCATCTTTGATCACCAAAATGACATTTTTTCCTAGAAAAAACTCTTTGTGCCTTAAAATAGCATGAATGTAACTCTACACCCTTGCCTCATTTAGAATACATGGTTCAATGAATATGCAAATTAGCCCCGCCTCCACTCACTCGCACTAGTTCAGAGATCCACACGTTGATGTGATTGGTTACAGGGAATTTTGAGACGTCAGAAACACCAGCGATTTCAAACCGCGTTTTTGAGACTGTCTTTGGGTCACTGTACTTTTCAGAAGCATGCATTCAACTAACTTTAGTCTATGCATCTTCCCAAGTCTACATGTTTTATATTTGCATATTGCACATTTATATACTAGAAATTAATCTTTGCACAGAAATGCAGGAGTTTTTATTAACTATACTAAAGAAATGCCTAAGACTCAAAAAAATTCTCATAATCCGAGCTCTCTCTTATAAAGATCATTAAACAAGCAAAATAACTTAATACAACCATCGAATGGTGCAAAAATGTGACAAAAGTCTTCAGATTTAGCACTCAAATTGCCACTGAGGTTTATGCAAAATTATTTGTATTTAAATGTGTTCAATTTTTTCTTTTGATTAATGTCTTTCATTTATTTATTTTAGTAATTATTCCTTTTTTATGAATCTTATTAATCTCTTCATTATAAATTCTAGAACATTACTTTAATCATTTATATATTTTCTACTATATTCTCTGATACGTTTGATTATTTCCAAATGTAAGATCGTTGGTGTCTCTTCTGCGCTGTTAAATCGAGTGGGTGCATTTTCCATTTTCCTGTTTCGATCTCTGCAGATATGAGATAATGCAAGATCTGTGACATTCTCTTAAATGTGTGAAAACAGCACCTTGTTTATATATTTTCATCTATCTTTGACAGATGGATAAGTCTGTTTGACCTTCAACCAATTTCTTTCTCCATACTCTGATCTTCCCAATCTTCATCTGTTAGATACAATACTTTGGTGCAATACTTTACCTAATAAACTATTATATACTTGATTAAATTGTCTCTCTAATTTAATCTCAATGCATTAGAGGTAAACATCATCTTCTTTTCCTAAAAATCAGTACAGCACAAGTAATGCACTAGACGCAGCCATAATGCACCTGTAACGATCGTCAGCTGAAGTGATCGGGACAACCTCTAGAGGGCACTTCCCTTTGGATTATACACCACACACTCTCTCTCTCACTCACTCACCCACTCACACACACAGACTACATTTCCCAGAAGTCTTGTACCCAGTCACTGATTACCGCACCAGCTGCACCTCATCACCCACACCACATATAAACACCATTCTCACACAACACAAACTGCGAAGTCTTGATTAGGTTCCCTGTCAGTTCTGAGCGTTATTTCCTGTGTCTTGTTTTCCTGGTTCTTTTTCCTGCCTGTCTGTCCCGATTTTGATTGTTTGCTGCCAACCCTGTTCGACTCACTGCTTTGGATTACTGGACTGTTGTTTGCCTGCCGCCTATACCGACCCCTCGCCTGTTTACTGACCACGAACCTGCTTACCTCCGATATTCCTGTTTGCCACTGTTTGACCCTACCTGTTATGACCATTCTGTTTTCTAATAAAGCCTACAATTGGATCTCATGCCACTGACTCGCCCTTCATTCCAGCACCAGAACGTCCACAACAGGAACCAATGATTAGGAAGCCATTTCTGATAGAGTTGGCTAGTCTTTTCAAGAGAATCCTTAATTTTTTTACTGATCATTCAACCCAGGTGAAAAAAAGTACACTTCCATAATGTTCTATATTTTCGCACATAATTTTGTACTCAATATACTAAAAATTCTTAAGAACATTTAAGTGTACTCAACTGTGCTATTTTAAGAGACCATGAATATGAACTAAAATGTGCTTTTAACATATTCTATCTCTACTTATTAAAAAAAATATATTTACTGACCACTTGTAGTACACTTGAACCATGATCTTAAGATAATCTTAAGAAATACTAAAATTAGAATTTAAATTTAAAATTAGAATTTAATGCTAAAATTAGAATTTTGGACTTTATTTTACAGTATGTGCACTTACATTTCTAAGAAAGTACAGGGTGATATAAAGTAACTACATGGGTTAAGGTTAAGGTTATAGGGGTAGGTTCAGGGTTAAAACGTTATTGCAATTGTATAGTATGTACATGGGGAACAGGACTGTAAAATAAAGTGCTACCAGAATTTTTAGTATATTAAGTACAAAATTAGAGCGCGAAAATAGAGCACTTTAAGTACATTATGGAAGTGTACTTTTTTTCACCTGGGAACCTCGGTTTCCCAAAGGTTCCTTGCCTTCTAAAGTGTTCTCATTACTATAATGGGACATGAAAACCCATGCAGATCACAGGCTCAACACCCCCTGCTGGCCTCACTAACACCTCACCCAGGAGAAACATTAGTAGCTTCAATGGGAAACCAGGCAAAAACAGCAGGATGATCGCTACAATCAATGTAAATGAACAGGGTTTAAGAAATAACAGTTTCCAACACACAGACTGAACGATCAAATCCAAAGTACCCAGAATGTTTGATTTCAGTACCCACAATCCAGTGTCTTGATATCAATAATTAAATTCTAGATATCAAGAATTACATTTCCACTAGTAAAAACTATAATTCTTGATATCTGTCATTGTATTTTCACTAGTGAAATCTCGCCATAGGCTGCCATTCAAATTCAATTGTTGATACCAAGAATTGATTTCTTACTAGTTGAAATTTCAATTTCAGATATCAGAAATACAATTCTTACTACTAAAAATCATCATTTTTGATATCAATAAGTGCATTGTTCCTAGTAAAAATGCAAATGTCTGATATCAAGAATTCAATTTTCACTAGTTGAAATGTCTATTCTTGATATCAACAATTGAATTGCTACTAGAAAAATATTCATTTCTGATATCTGAAAATGAATTCCTGATATCAATATAATTTCTGATATCTAAAACGACTTTCTTACTAGTAACAATCACATTCATGATATCAGAAATTTGCATTTTTACTAGTAAGAATTGTATTCCTGATATGTGAAACAGGAATTTCAACTAGTAAGAAATGATATCTTGATATCAACAATTGAATTTGAATGGCAGCCTATGGCAAGATTTCACTAGTAAAAATACAATTCTTGATATCAAGAATTATAGTTTATACTAGTGGAAATTGAATTGTTGATATAAAGAATGAACTTTGTCACTAGTGAAAATATAATTCTTGATATCATAAATTGCCATTGTTACTAGTGGAAATCTAATTCCTGATATCAAGAATTAATATTTTAACTAGTGAAAATGTAATTATTGATATCACAAGATCATATCCTGAAAATGAATAGAAGTCAAAACGGCTTGCCATAGAATCAGCTTTCATTCATAACGAAATATAAAATTTATACAATATAAGAGCTTTTATCCTAACTAACTACTTTTCTTAGCAATTTTTTAATGACTTTTAACAAGTTCCAAAATGTTTTGTCTTAACTTTAAAATAATATATGTATATATATATATATATATATATATATATGTATATGTGTGTGTACAATGTTTTGCTTGAAAATTGCATTCGTGCTATATAAAATAATGGACACTAGGTTTGATATTCTGTTAAAATAAAGCAAAATAATTATGTATTTTGAGTGTTGCTTAAATGTCCATACATTTTGGTCCACTGCATTTCTTCTGTGAATATAATAAAGTGTTACTTAATTATTTACATGTCACTTGTCACATATCTGATTCTAAACAAGGAATCTCCTGTTAATGATCAAATTAACATACCAGAAAATTGCTCGTAGTAAGACGCTATGGATAAAAGCGTCTGCTATATGACTAAACATTAAGGTAAAATGAAAATAATAGCAGTTACAGCAATATTACGAATCAATATTAAAGAAATACTCCCATATAATCCTAATGGGGTCAGATTTCATGATTAAACTCCATGACATTGCTTTAAACTACAATACCGGTCAACCCATGAAGGTTGTTCTTTCTTCAACGGCACGCCAGACTGCTGTTTACCACATGTCAGCCCAAGCTGGCTCGAGTTCTCGCGATATTTGATGCATTGCAGTTCGCATAATCAGAGTCTCGCGAGGTCTGATCCAGTCAACCGCCATTGCTGTACTAGAGACAGAGGGAAAGAGTATAAGCTACAGGGACTGAAACCTGGGGGGGAAAGAGGGCGAGATTTGTCCGTGTTTCCCCTCAACACACCCACCCTAACATCTGTTGATGGCATCGCTCCCTAACCCAAACATGTCCAACCTCAAACCCGGCACCAAGAAGGACACCAAGATGCGGATCCGCGCCTTTCCCGTGAGTAGCAGCCGGGATAAACGCGCCTCAGACGGCCGCGAGGAGAACTCGAGAGCCGTGGATCTGACAGAGCAGCAGGCCACAGCGAGTTTTGATGTTTTGAGGCTGCGTTTGAGAGATTTGCTGTGACTGTGGAATAAGAAAATTCTTGTGTTCATGATAATATGAGCTCCAGGATTTTAAATATGTTTATATGACTCAGCTAATAAAGAGATGAGCGATTTGAATTATTGAAACAGCCAGTGCAGAAAGTGACCAAAACTCAAGGATTTTTTTTTCGTTCAGTCTATAGGTTTTGACCATAAAGCTCTAAATAAGTACAAAATAGTAAAGAGAACACGGAGTCTTTCAGTGTTTTGATCTGATTTTGGGTCTTGTGTCGTCAGACTGGTCGTTGATGGTGTGTGTTCTTTTTGCTACTTGTTATTGTTTGTGGTTGATTTCGATGTTTTTATTGGTGCTGTGTGTATACTACCAAACTGACTGTAATGTTCTTGCCTGGTTATTTAGTTGCTTGTCATTGATTGGTTTTGTTGACACTGGTTGGTGCTTGTGTAGTTTGTTGGAAATGATGATGGCTCTGATGAGTATATTGTCACATGATGTAGATCAAGGGGTTTCAAGCATTTAGATGCCAAGGTCCCTCAAATATGATCATTTCTGGGCGAGGGACCCCATTCTAAAGTTTCAAAGGGACCATGTATAAAGACTCAATTTATACTCTGAAATATATATATATATATTTATTTATTATTTTTTTCTGTACATTCTTAGTTTGAAAATCCCTGGTATAGATATTAGTCACACATTATTGGTGGTTTAGTGTTGTCTAGATGTCCTCTGCTTTTGTCTCACAGTCACTGCAGCACATTTCGCATCGGTATGATGTGCATCTCTCTGTAATTTTCTGCAATTTTCTGTTCTTTTATTAGCTCCACTCAGATCAAATTATGTGCATCACAGGATTGTTGGTGATGCTCTGATGGAATGAATTATGTCCGAATAATTTGATAGTATGCTGTAAAGTGAAAATGTTTGCATGCAGCTCTCTTGAAGGTCTGGAAAACTCCATAATCTTCTCAGAGTCTGACACCTATCAGCAAGTCCACAGGACTAAACAAATGTTCTTTTGGTTCAGATAAGTGGTAATAAGATAAGCCATTGCTCTAGTGTAGAAGCTGCCTTTGCTTGTGGGACCGGACATGTTTCACCCTGTCAGAGGAATTCATTAGAAATCTTACAGCGGCTTTTGCCTCTTTCATCATGGTATTACCTTCTCAAAATGTGGCCCACCTGTTACAGTCCACATGCTCTCGACGCTCTTCTGCATTCAAACTGACTGTCAGGTTTCTCTTCAGCTTTTCATAGTGTCAGTTGTGGTTTTGGTATTCTTGAAAAACACGGTTCATTGTTAAAAATCAGACTGACGGACATATTTTGATCAGTATCAGGAGTTTAAAGAATTTTGCTGTCATTTTCAAAACCCTTTACTGCACATCCTTAATTCAGACCTAACCAGTGCAGTTATGATTCATCTGATTGTTCTTGCTTTTGTTCTTCCGCCAAAACCTGTTACTAGAGATGGTGAGTTGTCATTATGTGAGTTTCACCTGTTTACATCCTGGTATTAAGACGTGTTTTGGTCGATTCGATCACAAGCGGACGACGCAAAATATAGGTTTAAAATGTTTTGAGCTCGTCCACTTTCGACCACTTCCAGAGTTAGTCGAAAACGCATTTGACTGGATTGGTTTTGTAGTGTAAACACTCAAGTGGGCGAATGCGTTCTATCAGCCAAGAAAGACCACATACTCTCCGTCTGCTGACCTAACGCGTAAACATTATGGGGAGCGCGCTAGCCAGACATGATTTAAATTTTGTCGGCTGAAGAACCAAGGTTGTTTTAAAGACGAAGAACATATCAAGCACAATGTTCTCTCACCATTCCTGATTTCTAACGTCGTTCGTCATGGTCTTGTGCCTGTCAGAGCAGAAACAAAAGCCGATGCTTTCTGTATTTTTATTTTTTTTTTACCTTTGAAAGACAAGTCTGGCGTCGCAGGTTTGTCTTTCATACTTCGCGTTGGCCGCTTTTCCACCACCAGGCCAAATTGTTCTCTTTGCTTAACCGCTCCATTCCGTAACAATCCGAGCCGGCAGGTACAGTTATGGTTTCGTTTTCCACTGTGGTGCTGATAGCTCTTCAGTCGTCGCCTTAGTAACGCAAGAGTTTACACACAATATGCGATGTAAATAGGGACAGCGTTATGGAGGATGATCAGTTATTTTATTGAATTTTATAGTTAATTTGTGTTTCTGTAGCTGAAACGGTAGAGCGTGACACTAGGAGTGCTAAGGTCATGGGTTCAATTCATATTGAATCCATGAGCTGATAAAATCCAAACTAAGGGTGCGTTCACACTTGTAGTTCGGTTGGTTTGGTTCGTTTGGTCCGGACCAAAAAACAAAACAAAACATAGTCCTGGTCCGCTTAGTGTTCACACCGGCATTTTTAACAGCGAACCTTAAGTTACCGAACCAAAGGCATAGAGATATGGTCACAACCTGATTGGTCGGCTTTTATGACGTATATTTCGCGACGGAGCTTGATTCCCGAACATTCAAAACAATGCTGTGTGCTGGATTAAACGCCATCATTGTATCCGTGTACATATGCTTTATTTTTACCAGCTGAGAACTCATGAAGAGCTCATAAAATGTTCAAAACATTCAAAACAGCACCAGGATTTCCTCCATTGTATGCAGAAACAAATATTGATGAGGCACTTCACCTCCTCGTTGCTCCACGTTTGCCCTCGACTCATTTTTGATACACCGATCTTTCCGTGTCGTCAAATCAGCTGACTTGTAGCGTCGCATCTTGTGACATCACGTCCTGTTTTTGGTTCGTTTACATGTCTTTGGTCCGTGTTGCGTTCATATATCAATCGAACCGCACCAGAGTTCGTTTGGAAGCGGACCGAGACCCATCTTTTTAGCGGTCTCGGTCCGCTTGTTTGGTGCGCACCAGGGTTCGGATGACAGCGTTCACATATGTTCAAACGAACCGCACTAACTGAGCAATCGCACCAGGGTTCATTTTAATCGAACCAAACATGTCAAGTGTGAACTAAGTTGCTTTGGACAAAAGGATCTGGCAAATTCATAGATGTTAAATATGTCGATACTGATGATCAGGGTTTACTGTTGTGGGTTAAATGTATGTCTCTCTGGACTCATCCTTCATCAGTTTCTTTTGCATTGACATGAAACCCAGTTTGGAAACCTACTTGTTTGACACACGTTTTGGTTCAGGAATTGCTGTTCATGGAAAAACCGGTTCCTTTTTGTGTTAGTTGAACATTTTCAAAAGTGAAACGGTCTTTTGCAGGATCCAGTGATTGCCAAAGTAGGTGCGATTCAAGTAGCCTTTTAGCGAAATGTTGCGAGAAGTGGACGTTCACACTCACACCCATTCCTACTTGAGCTTAAGTCAGATTTTACCCACCTAAATGGCTTTAATCCGCAGACTAGTCTGCACAGGTCCATGAGTATCAAGACCTGTCTGTTTATAGGCTTAGTAGACGGAGAGAGACCGATAGGTGAGAGCGAGGCGTTCTGTGTCTGAATGTGTGTCGATTTATCACGTCGCAGGAGCTGTGTTACTAACATCGTGACAAGCATTATAATTAACATGAGCTGGGCTGAAGTGTTGTTTTGACATGCATAATTAGTCAGCTGTTTAAAAATGTAATTCACACATATGATTAGCCATCAGACCTGTTCTTTGTGAGATTAGCTCTGCTGAGTCACTTGGAACTATCTAGAGCTCTGAAGTTGGACTCTTGGTTTTGTTGTAAAGGAAATTGATTTTCTTGGTCCAGTGTCTGCCAAAGGTTGAGCGTATGAGCAAGTGACCTACGCCAGTTGGCACGTTAAACACACATTAGAAGGTTATAAGTCAGTTGTTTTACTTTTAATGATCCCGGAATACATCCTACAGTTTCCCATGCCGAATAAGTCAATAAGGTCTCCTCTTATGTAATTGTTATGATACTCAGGCGATATACTTTATCATTCATATTTTTGCTGTCAGTTTGATTTTTGTTGTTGTTCAACATGGATGCATTCAATTCAAAGTGACACATACATGTTTATTTCAAATACACTGACAAAAATAACTTGTAGGATTTACTTGATAAATTTCCGAGAATTTTTACTGCTGTGTACAACTGTTATTATCAAGAAAAATGTACTTACTATTGAGCTTAACATTCATAAAGAAATGAAGTAATTACTTAATTATATTTAATTTCATATATAGGATTAAGTAAAATCTACTTAACTAAGTTAAGTAAATTTAACAAAGAAAATAAGTAACTTATAATAATTTACTTGGCAATACTTTTTACTCAAATAATATAACACTGAATTAAACCATGCTTTTAAAGTGTATTCTTTACACGTAGAAATCTACATAATAGAAATAATGCAGCACACACCCGAACACAGAGACTTCAATACTTGGTACACAATACACAATGACGGTAACATTTTATAGATCATTTTGAGTAGAAAATTACCTCCAGATGTCACAAAATAGCAAGCTACTCAACCTTATTAACTATTCACACCCCAGTGGATGATTGAGAACGCCAGTATCAGAAAAGTTCAGTAGGTTTTTACTTAATTTTATACTGTGGACATTTCCGCTTTAATTTCTACAAGCTTAAATTGAGCACTAATACAAAATTTACTACTTTTTAAAAAAAATTTTTACCTGAACTAACTTTTTCATGTTGAAATTGGCTACATTTGTTTTTTCTGTAGTATTTACTTCACCACAGAATCATTTTAATCAGTGTGAGTGCTGATCTTTTCAACTTTCTATTCAACAAATCCTGAAAAACTGTCATGTTGTTTTCCCCCTAAAATATATTAAGCAGCCCGACTGTTTTCAATATTTATATTAAAAAATGTCACCTGAGCACCAAATCAGCTTATTAGAATGATTTATGAAGGATCATGTGACTCTGAAGACTGGAGTAATGATGCTGAATATTCAGCTTTGCATCAAAATTACATTTATATGTAAATTCAAATAGAAAACATTTAGAAATACTTGCTAGTAATAATGCTTAAATAATTTTGGTCAATACCTATAGTTGAGTTTAGTACTTTTGTAACCTTCCAATAAGAAAAAGTACTTTCCAATAGGATAAAATAAACCTTTTGATTAAGCCAATCTTGGTCCAATTAGAATGTCAATCAATTAATTAATTTGTTTAAAGCAATATTAATCAATACTGATAACCCACATCCCTCCTAAAGCTTGTTTAATTGTCATAAATGTTCCTAGGTTTTATTGATTTGTTTGTTTTCGCAGATGACCATGGATGAGAAGTATGTGAATAACATCTGGGATCTTCTGAAGAACGCCATCCAGGAGATCCAGCGGAAGAACAACAGTGGGCTGAGCTTCGAGGAGCTCTACAGGAACGCATACACCATGGTGCTGCACAAACACGGGGAGAAGCTCTACACGGGCCTCAGAGAGGTGGTCACCGAACACCTCATCAACAAAGTATGAGCTCCTCTCTCACTCGGAGATCTTTCTTGAAACACTTTAGAGAAAATTTATGAGGTCCTAGAGTTTAAACTTCTCAGAAGCTTTAACAAGGAGTTGCTGAAGTTAAATGCAGTTTACTAAGCAGGAAGCCACAAGAGATGGAGTGTTACAGAGATTTCACCACAGCTCATTGCTCTAAAAGTTCTGCTTAACTAATTTGATGGTGTATGATGTGAATTTAAATTGAACAGATTGATTTGAACAGATCTGAAGGACATCTTCTCTACATATATATATTTATATATAGTTTAATGAAGACTCTGGGGTTTTATCTCTAGTGCTGGCTGTTAATGATGTCAGTTCTGGAGATGAAGCAGATGGTGGAAACCTGCCCATCCCAGTGGAGTTGTTCACAGGGTGATGTCACCGTACAAACAGGTGGATGAAACCCATATGAAAAAGCTGCTCTCATAACAGCTTCATTTGTTTTTGTTTTTTTTTCCCCTGTCTTCAGGTGCGAGAAGATGTGCTTCACTCGTTAAATAACAATTTCCTGCAGACGTTAAATCAAGCGTGGAATGATCACCAGACTGCCATGGTCATGATTAGAGATATCTTGATGTACATGGTAAGTTTTTTTATTCAGACTTTCTTTAGTAGCATGTGTCTGGCCAAAAAAGTCGCTGTTTAGATTTAAATAGGCAAATGCTTAAGAGTCTATGACTGAATCATTATTGCAGTGATTATTATTTCTAGCATGTTATGTTTGGCAACAGCTCTTCTGACCCTAATTCATGGAGTGTGTAGCTTTTCATTTTGTAACTAACCATGCTGGATGACATATTCCAGGATGACAATGTCAAGGTCAAGCTCAAAGAAAGTGAAAGAATGGTGCATGAAGAATCATTTCCACAATAGTAGTATCTTTTTGATGTACCTCTTGATGGAAATAAATGTTATTTACATTAAAAGGTGCATCCATTTTTTGTCAAGATCTTGTATTGATTATGCAAGAGGTGAGCACTCTGTAAAGTCTCCTCCAGCACATCCCAAAGACTTTCAATGAGTTTAAGCTCTGGACTCAGAGGAGCCTCTTCATGATCCCTCCAAACCATTCTTCCACAATTTGAGCTTGACCTTGACATTGTCATCCTGGAATATGGCCATGATGTGTCTTCCTGCATGGTTGTTTAAGAAATGAAAAGCTACACACTCCATCAATTAGGGTCAAAAGAGCTGTTGCCAAACATAACATGCTAGAAACATAATTATCACTGCAATAATGATCGAACCTTAGAATCCAATCAGCGACTTTTTTGGCCAGGCTATATATATATATAAATAATGTTATAAATATATATATATAATATGTTATAAATAAATTGTGTGTATATATATATATATATATATATATATATATATATATATATATATATACAATTTATTTATAACACTTTTGTTTTATATTAAACTCTTTATTGTCAGTTTACATATGTTCTGATCTCTATTGTTGGTTTTAGAGGGTTTTGACAGGAACCCATGAATCACACAATCAACCAAAAAGCTTTAATAATCCTTATCCCGTTCAGTGACCTGACCATAAAGTGCTGCAGTGATGATGTATTTTTGTAGCCCAACCCTGAAGTTAGCATCAACCTAGTTCCCTCGACAAAAACCCAATATGATTTTTCCATTGGCTTTTTGATTGTTGTGGAAAATAAGCTCTTTGACCAACAAGAGTTTGATTTTTGCATGTTTTATGATAATCTTCACAAATGAACACATCACGAGAAATAAAAATCACAACACAGGCTATAAATTATCTACGTCACTAAACCATTAAACTTCAACTCTTGCAGTTTTTATTTAAAACAAACATTTTCTCTAAAAGTTTAAGCTAAAATGGTTTGCAAGAGTGTGATTATAAACACAACGAGACTGTGAAAGCGGACTAGGGAGTAGATGAGTTTATCTGTTCGGCCTGGTGACGTTTAATGCCTCAGACAACCTCTAGTCCAATTTAGCCACTTGTTTGCAGCTGCCTTTTTGAAGACAAGTAAAAGCTTTTAAAAATCTCAAGAGGGTATTACTGGTGTGTTCTATGTCATAGAATAAAATGTGAAAATATCTCAAAGTTTCTGCTCACCACAGACCTTATGTCAGGCTTTTAACCAAAATCCCATTGACTTCCCGGCAATGGACATGCTAAAATGCTAACTTGATTCTGGATTTAGTCCTGCAAAATTCATAATTCCTGCAACATATCAAGAACGTTGTTGTTAATGTAACACAAGGCATGTAGTAATTTATAAAAAAGAGAAAATACCTTTTGGAAAGCAGACAAATAAGGGAATGGGATTGGGACGCAACAGAGGCTGGATTTGAACCTTGTTTAAACATTTTTATTTCTCTCTGTCTGTCTAGGACCGTGTGTATGTTCAACAGAATAATGTGGAGAACGTCTACAATCTCGGCTTGATCATCTTCAGAGATCAGGTTGTGCGGTATGGCTGCATCAGAGACCATCTCAGACAAACTCTGCTGGACATGATTGCTCGAGAACGCAGGGGAGAGGTGGTCGACAGGTGTGACTTCATTCTGTCTCTCTTTACAGTGTTTCAGTTAAAAAATGAAAGCTTTTAAAGCTGGAAGTAGTAGAGATGCATTTTTGTGATGATTGCGGTGTCATGTTTTGTGGCAGGGGGGCCATCAGGAATGCCTGTCAAATGCTGATGGTTTTGGGGTTAGAAGGTCGGTCCGTCTATGAGGAGGATTTCGAAATCCCATTCTTAGACATGTCTGCGGAGTTTTTCCAGGTGTGTGCTTCTGTTATACTGCTTTTACTCTGTTTGCTTGTCATTTTGGATATTATAAAACAATTCCTTGTCACTGCCATGGCCACAGATAAAATAGGAAATCTTTCATCTTTCATCACTTGGTTTTATAATTTCAATCAGCTCCTTGATTGGTTGACTTGATGTGCTGTTATTTCACTAGGTTCAGCCAACATTTTATAGCATTTTTGTTCAAATAGACACAAGCTTGAATGGGTGGGACATATTAATTCAAGTACACCTTATTGTTCAAAAGTTTGGGGTAAGGCTTTAAAAAATGTTTTTGAATGAAGTCCCTTATTTGATCAAAAATATTACAATTAAAAATAACTTTTTTTTGTTTTTCTATTTTGAAGATTCAATTTAATATGCTCACTTAGTGGATAGAGTGCTCAAGAACCATTTCCTATTATCAATAATTTCATTTCTTTTAAACAACTTTTGAACTATAGTATGTTATTCAAATTGATGAAATAAGTTTGGTTTAGTGAATTTGCATATAAGTAATAGAAAATATAAGTGATATTTTAATCAAATAAAGATTTTCATATTCTATAAACATTTCCAGCTATTATTACAAATTAAAAGCATAAATTATTTATATTATATAAATTATATAAATAATTTTTGTGAAATTTTGACACATAAAAATATTGATTCAAAATACAATGTTGCATTTGCTTTAGTGAGGACGGAGAAAAAATTGTCTGGGCAAGTAAAACTCCACTACTAATCTGAAATAAACCCTCATTGTTAAGACCTGAATTGATTGATTTGCTCATTTATTCTTGACTCACCGTCTTTGACTGATGTTAAGTATTATATTAAAGCAATAAGCCCTGTGAAACCGTGGTTTAACAGCTAAGGGGCGATGTTTAAAAAAAAAAACCCTTAGCTGTTATAAATTAACTGTAAACCACAGCTTCACAGGGCTTATTCCTTTAATGTAATACTTAACACCAGATCACTAAAATCCTTCCTTCCGCTGGAAAAAATGGTCCCTGACTGTGAACAGCAAAGGAATGCGTCATTTCATGGAGATCAACTAAAAACAGACTAGGAAAAGTCAAATGGTGGCAAAGACTTTTTGAGTGAGTCAGTCAGTAGCAAAGACTTTTATTTTGAAAGGACTGATACTGTTGTGAACACTAGCGCTGTCAGGGCATGGGAAAACCCCTTAACTGTAAAAAAGACAAGATATGGCAGCTGACATTCAAACAGATTTTTTTTTTAATATGAACATAAGACTGACCTTTAGGAAAATGCTATATAGATACTATATAGATACAAAAATATGTTTATGCTGCTAAGGGTGTTGTGCATTGATGCATAAAACCGTTGGGTGAAGCACTCATTGCCGTGTTTTATCATGAATCAAACATAGCTATTGACCAATCAGAATGAAGGACTGGAACTAACCGTTTTATAACTCCACTTTTGTGTGTCTGTGCAGATGGAAAGTCAGAAGTTCCTTGCGGAGAACAGTGCCAGCGTCTACATCAAGAAAGTGGAAGCTCGGATAAACGAAGAGATTGAGCGAGTGATGCACTGCCTGGATAAATCAACAGAGGAACCCATCGTGAAGGTGGTAGAGAGAGAGCTCATCTCCAAACATATGAAGACCATTGTAGAGATGGAGAACTCGGGACTGGTCCACATGCTCAAGAATGGAAAGACGGAAGGTGAGCAGCCGTGTGTTTTTTGATTTATCATATATCCCTAATTGGAATGACTTCTGCTTTTACCCGCTTTGTTTTTAACTAAGTTTCTCTCGTCTTTTCTCTCTCAGACCTGGCTTGCATGTATAAGTTGTTCGGTCGGGTTCCTAACGGATTGAAAACGATGTGTGAGTGCATGAGCTGGTACCTCAGAGAGCAGGGTAAAGCACTGGTGTCAGAGGAAGGAGAGGGCAAAAACCCCGTCGACTACATTCAGGTACATATTCACCAACTTGAAGTAGCAAAGGGAGAACTGCACAGACAGAAGAGGCTTGTTCAATTAATACAAAACTGGGTCACATCCTGAATAAACAAAGAACAAATCCGCCAAGGTTTAAGAGTTCAGACTAGTGAGAATGTGTAAATGCAACAACCTCAACGAGCTTTATGTTTGTAATAAGCAGTAAGGATGGTCTTTTTCTTGTGGATCATTCAGGGTTTGTTGGACTTGAAGTCGCGATTCGACCGGTTCCTGCAGGAGTCCTTTAACAACGACAGGCTCTTCAAACAGACCATCGCTGGAGATTTTGAGTATTTCCTCAACCTCAACTCCAGATCGCCCGAGTACCTCTCGCTCTTCATCGATGACAAACTCAAGAAAGGAGTGAAGGGGGTAAGAGATGATCTTTAGACCTTCTTAAGTTCTCAAGATGAACTTACTAGGAATTGGATGAGTTCTCTCTTCAATATTGCCACACTTTTGTCCAGTGAAAGTGAAAAAATTATGAATACGAGTTCTATATTATATATACAGATATATGGATGAATGCACACCTATATACACAAATAAAAGTGTTATTGCTAACTAAAATCAAAACAATAAAAAAATCATTGAAAAATATCTGACAAATATTACATTAAAAGTAAATATTAGATTCAAAAAGTTCTAAAATTTGAATTGTTAAAAAATGACAAAGAAAAGTGGCAAAAATAATAAAAACAACAAAAGCACAAAGTTCTTAAAATTAAAATTTGAAAATATAAAAAAGAGCTAATTCACAATAGTAATAAATAAATACTATAATAGAATATAAATAATTTTAAAATAACACTGAAGCAAAGTTATTACTGATCTCTTAATCGGTTCCTTATCATCATGTTTCTGTTCAGCTGACAGAACAGGAAGTGGAGTCCATCCTGGATAAGGCCATGGTGTTGTTCAGGTTCATGCAGGAGAAGGACGTGTTTGAGCGTTACTACAAACAGCATCTGGCCAGAAGACTCTTAACCAACAAGAGTGTTTCAGATGACTCCGAGAAAAATATGATCTCCAAACTAAAGGTGCACATCATATCTTTCTTTACTCTCTTTCACTATATTTCTCTGTTACTAATGTGCTTTCTCTCTCTCAGACGGAGTGCGGTTGTCAGTTCACCTCTAAACTGGAGGGCATGTTTAGGGACATGAGCATCTCTAATACCACTATGGATGAATTCCGCCACCACCTGCAGACATCACAGGTGCATATGCGCACACACACGTCCCTTTGTCTTCTGTTGTTCCTAAAATAAGCTAATTATAATAACTACATCCTGAGGGCCTATTCACACCACATTTTATGAAAAAGTTCATTGTTAATTTGTTGTACATTGTTAATTGAAGCGATGCAAGTCCTTTCACACCAAATGCAAAAATGTGTGATTTGTCTTCATGTTGCAGGTGTCCCTCTGTGGTGTTGATCTCACAGTGAGAGTACTGACCACAGGTTACTGGCCCACACAGTCAGCCACACCCAAATGCAACATCCCACCCTCCCCTCGCCACGCCTTTGAGGTCTTCAGAAGGTATGACTCGTACACCCTTTTCCTTATTTAATTATATGTATGTTTTTTTTTTTAAGTCGAACAATTGTCAGGATTTTACGTATCTGTTGACTATAATCGAACAATATTGTTTTTTGCTTTTTTTGTAAGTATATGACAGAAACTGTCAAGGTAAAGATGAAGTTGATAATCTCTGCTTGTCATGTCTATAGCTGAGTTTTCACCACTTGTAGCTTGGTTTCATGTGATTTTTAACTCTGTGCAGGTTTTATTTGGCTAAGCACAGCGGCAGGCAACTCACACTCCAGCATCACATGGGTTCTGCAGACCTCAACGCCACCTTTTACGGTGCCATTAAGAAGGTACAAACACAATTTAGTTTTTCAATTACATTTAATGACACTGAAAGTGCACCTTTTAATACCCATTTTAATATATTTTTAATTAAATTCTTTATGACGTTATATAAAGTATATATATAGACAAATATATATGACATGAATATATATATATATATAATAGCTTTATATATGTATATATCTAAACACCAAGTATATTCTGATTGGCTGTGATTTTGTTGCTTCACAGCGTTTTCACTGAGGACTGAACAGTTTCTTGTCAATGGAGTCTTTCTCTTGTTGGTTATTTTTAATAAATGGTTATAATAGTTTATAAAGTGTTCAAAAGCTGATTTTAATTCACTCCCTCTCTCTCTTTAGGAGGATGGCTCAGATGTGGGTGTGGGCGGGGCTTTGCTAACAGGCTCAAACACACGGAAGCACATTCTGCAGGTGTCAACCTTCCAGATGACCATCCTCATGCTCTTCAACAACAGAGATAAGTTTACCTTTGAGGTAAAACTTTCCATCCACACGTTCCCATCTGAACTCCATGAAGCCATGTCTACACAATCACGAGTTTAACCTTCACCCCTTGTCGACCTTTAACCCCTCAGGAGATCCAGCAGGAGACAGACATCCCCGAGCGCGAACTGGTCCGGGCCCTGCAGTCTCTAGCCTGCGGGAAACCCACCCAGAGAGTTCTCACGAAAGAGCCCAAGAGTAAAGAGATCGAAAGCGGCCATGTGTTTACAGTCAATGACCAGTTTACCTCCAAACTGCACAGAGTCAAAATACAAACAGGTATTGTGCTGCCACACGGGGGCGCTGTTGACTCAGACTGCAGGGACAAAATAAAAGAAAGTAATCAGAAGAATTCAAAACTGACTTTTAGTTCATTTTTGTTTGTCATCTATATGCTAGTGTTCTCCTAAAAGTAGAGAAAATAATGTATATTTTTAACAGATTTATGTATTTAAAATAGAACAAATACATGAATGATTCACCTAAGGGTATAACGTCCAATAAAATGCTCTCTAGGATGTGATTATAAACACCATCTGCCATTTGCTTTTTTGTATATTTGAATTCACTTTTATTTGTATATTTTCAGTTTTCTTTTTCATTTTAGTTATGTGCTTTTGTGAATATTTGTTTTTTATATTTCTATTTAGCTTTTGGTTTTAGTAATTGTAAAACTTATTTTATTTCAGTTATTTGCCAAGGCAACATTTCTAAATGAAGGAATTTAGTTTGTTTTTCATCAATATTTCAGGGTCTCTGTGGGTCCTTAAAAGTATTAACCAGTCTATTATTCAGTTTATCAAATTAGAGCCGTAAAAAGTCTTAAATATCTTAAATTTTATAGGCTTAATTATCATTTCAAAAGTTCTTAAATTTGGGGACTGAAAAACAGGATGAAGCGATATGGCTTAATGTGATTATCAAAAAGTAAAAACACGAGGCTGTTTCATATGCATAAAAAGCCTTAAGTTTTATTAAAAAAAAAAAAAAGCTGCAGATACTGTACTTTATTTCAGCTTTACCTCAATTAACAAAATGATTTTTAATAGTTTTAGTTAACAATAACTACACTTTTGGGCTTTTGGGATGAATTGCTCATCCTATTTCTTGCTCCAGTTTCCTTTTTCAATCGGAATTACACCAACAATGCTCTATTAATGAGAAAACTATTAATGAGGCCTTTAAACATCTAATTTTGAGATTTTATAAAATATTTTTTGTAGCTGATGTTTGAGTCAGTTTTGATATTGACACATTGTCCCTGTAGTTCTACGTCTCAAGTAATCTGAATTAAGACTTTAATTCAGAAATGCGCTTCACAAACTCTTCCATCTTCCGCAGTTGCTGCTAAGCAAGGCGAGTCAGACCCAGAGCGCAAGGAGACGCGGCAGAAAGTAGATGACGACAGGAAACATGAAATCGAGGCTGCCATTGTACGCATCATGAAGTCCAGGAAGAAGATGCAGCACAACGTACTGGTAGCAGAGGTGAGCGTGTGATGTTGTTCATCATTTAAAAAAAAAATGATTCAAATGATATCTGCACATTTCTAAACATCTGTTTGGTTGCCTCCTGTCAGGTGACCCAGCAGCTGAGGGCACGGTTCCTTCCAAGCCCTGTGGTAATTAAAAAGCGCATTGAAGGACTAATAGAAAGAGAATATTTGGCCCGGACGCCGGAGGATCGTAAAGTCTACACGTACGTTGCGTAGTGGATCACATGTCTGCACAAGGAGATGAGTGAGCAACACAAAGATTCTGGACTGCTCTTCGCATGGACTGGGAAGTTTGTTTTAAACAAAACATGAGCTCTGGGTAGCGGACTTCATTTAAAAGAAAAGCAAACCGAGAAATCATAAACCATACAATCGGGAAATTAGTCAGGAAACAAAATAAGAAATCCATAATTGTGTTGTAGATTATTTTTAATTAGATCAATCCCACTCTTATGAGAATCTCAGCTATGAATGGATCCAGCTTCAGTCTCTTCACCGTTTTACCCTCGTAGAGATCAAAATCAAAAGAATCCCTTGGGAAAATGTGAATGCACTGCACATGTTGTTGTTTTTTTTCTTTTTTTTTTTTTTTTTTTTTTCAATAATGTATAAAAGGCAGAATTATTAAACACCCTAACAAAACGGCCAAAACGTGGCTACGGAAATAAGTCGAAAAGTTCAATAAAAATGTTGATATTGAACCGCTTGCCGCTTTCTTGCAGATGCCATTGTGGTTTCCACGGTAACATCAAGGTGCGGAGATGAAATGGATGCTGAACACGTCAATGTAATTTCATTCTCGGTTTATTAAACAAATACAAACGTTCCACACTGTCCCAGGTGGCCTTGCCTCCCGAGACACGTGAAATAAAAAGCAGCCAAATGACTCGCAGAATTAGACGGTACATCACTATCTCCAATTTCCTGCTATTAAACCTCTAAAATGCCATTACTGCCAAGCTTGAATTATGTGTGGCCCTGCTCCAAACAGAATCAAATTGTTTTCAGAAATGGGCAAAGCAGATGAGCGCTGCACATGTGCACAGCGGGTAACGGGTTTGAGGAAAGAGTAACAACGTCACTGAGACTCCCTGATGAAATTAAAGGTTAGCTAAAAAATAAAAGCAGCAGGGAGCAAAATCCACAGCTTTGATTTCCTTCTGTATCAACAGTGTATGCAGTGATAGATCAACTGATCAGGGGCCAGTTGCATAAACACAGCCATTATGTTAAGACTGGTAGGGATAATCAGTCTCACTTTTCAGGATCAAATTAGGCCAATCTACGTAATCTAACTGACTAAAAAAAGTTATGAACAGTCTTAAAGGGTTAGTTCACCCAAAAATAAATTCTGTCATTAATTCCTCACCCTCATGTCGTTCTACACCCGTAAGACCTTCGTTCATCTTCAGAACACAAATTAAGATATTTTTGATGAAGTCCAATGGCTCAGTGAGTCTCTATTGACAGCAAGATAATGAACACTTTCAGATGCCCAGAGAGATACTAAAACATATTTAAAACAGTTCATGTGAGTACAGTGGTTCAACATTAATATTGTAAAGTGATGATGTGTGCCAAGGAAAACAAAATAACCACTTTTTGGTGAGAATACTATTTGTGCGCCAAAAAAACCCCAAATAACAACTTTATTCAACAATATCTAGTGATGGGAGATTTCAAAAGTTTTACTAATCTCGTTTCGAATCAGTGATTCGGAGCACCAAAATCACGTGATTTCAGTAAACGAGGCTTCGTTACGTCATAAGCGATTCGAAATTTCAATAGTTCACGTGACTTTGACAGTTTGATACGCGAACCGAACCACTGATTTGAAACAAAAGATTCGTAAAGCTTCACGAAGCAGTGTTTTGAAATCTCCCCTCACTATATATGCTTGAACAAAGTCGTTATATTTAATTTTGTTATATTTGGCGCACAAAAATTATTCTCTTCACTATATAACAAGGTTGAACCACTGTACTCACATAAACTGTTTTAAATATGTTTTTAGTAGCTTTCTGTAGCATAGTAGAGTTCTTGCTGGCGATGCAAGCCTTACTGAGCCACCTTAATTTGTGATGATGATGATGAAGATGAAGGTCTTATGGGTGTGGAACAACATGAGGGTGATTAATAAATGACAATTTTCATTTTTGGGTGAACTAACCCTTTAAAGTTGACTAAGTTGATGAACTACACCTGTGCTTCCTCTGCTTGAACACTGCTAAAAATCATTTTGAGAGCAGCTGATTAGAAGTAATTAATGTCTTATTGATTTATATTTGAACAGATGTATGAATTCAGACTAAAGCTATGAAAAGGATCGTGAACATGAAGGTGGACTTTAATCACAGACTTGTGATCTGCACGGGTTTGCTTAGGATTTATACAAACTCTTTAACACAGAGACCCTTCTCCCAACACAACACACATGTTGTTTATTACTAAAACCTTCTTACTGTAACGGTCAGACAGTGTGTGTCGCTTTCAGCGCTTGTTTGGCCCAGATGATCATGTATTTTGATGTTTGGTGATGTGAGAGCATCGTATGCATCACACAGTGATGATGAATCCTTTACCACCACAGGAAATGAAGGATTTACATCCGTTTCATCCTGTCACAGCGACCGCTGAGAGAAACACACTCCTGGAGAAATGATGACGCAGGTGCACGCTGTTTATTATCAGTTTAAGAGGCAACAACACCGTTTTATGTGCAGCTTGCTAGTCATGTTGTGCTAATTTCATTTTTACATAACTAAAGTGTATTTGGAGGTTGTCACACATTGCATCACCACACGGAATGTTTTCTGCATGACAATGACTGACAAGGCCAAAAGCCCGCTTTATTATTTATGAGAATTTTGCCTTTATGCGAAACTGCAGGAGAAAGTATTTGCGGATACAAAGGAAAGGGACGGGAAATGACGTAGGTTGCATACTTTGTAAGAACAATTTATGTTCATGTTTCTCATCCAGATGGGTTTTATTAGGCATGCTACGGCCAGACTTAAGGTTAAATATAAAATCAAACAGACCCAGTTAACTTTTTAAATTTGTTTCTGGTTTATTGTGTTTTAGTCATTGCATGTTATTCTCGAGACAAAAATGTTTGTATACAGAATCTTTGATCAAAATGTTATTACTTCTTCCACCTCTGAAATGACTTTATGGCTGATGCCACCAAAATAACCTGATTCAGACAGACCATGGAGGTCTTAAAGGGATTTTTTTTTGTGCCTTTAACCCTTTAACACAATAGGTGATTCTCTAATGCAGAGCTTCCCAAACTTAAGAGGGGTAAGCCCCCCCAAAAACATTGCAAAAGCTCCACGACTCCGCCATTAAAAAATATATACCGACATTTACCGACAAATACATTTATTAACAAGTTTGTAAGAGTTTCATGTGAATTATGAGAACATTCTTTACAAATATATTTAAATCCATAACACTAACCTTACATACTTTCAAAAAAAAAAAAAAAATTTTAGAACAATTGGAATATTTTAATTATTTTAATATATTGATTTGGACCCCCCCTGCAATACCGCTACGGCCCGCCGGGGGGCCGCGGCCCACAGTTTGGGAAGCACTGCTCTAATGTATTTTTATAAATGTATATCGTCTGTGGAAGGCATAGGATCATAAAATGTTCATCCAATCTTTATATTCAAATGAAATAATACAATGTCCTGTAAACGTATGTTTTTACATACCCTCGCACACCCTGTTCGCACAGTGTATTTCATGCGATGCAGAGTTTATACAAACAGACCTCAGTCACGAAGCACAACTTTTACAGTAACAACTGAATCAAAACCACTAGCTTATGCTGCGTTCAAGCCATAACTACCGTAATTAAGACGCAACCCGTGACGTTCTAACCGGAGCTGTTCAGTCAGACTTGGAATTATGCGTTTCTAACGGCGTCAACACCGAAATGAATATGCAGCAGTCGTGTACAAGCTCTAAGTTGTTTGTGTTCATTATTATTGTAGTATCATGTGCTTTGAGACATGCCGTTTCTTGCGATGCTTTACCGAGAGGTGTTTGTGTTTTGGAGGAGGCGTGGCTTTGGACGACAATTTAAAGGGAGGGTGGGATCTTATGCTTACAATGCTAGCAGGCTATTGGCATTTCCCAGATCACCCACTGCACCTTTAATGGAGACTGCTTTTCACAATCTGATCAGTTGTGGATGGATAAAATCATACCCCAACCTACTTTTGTTTCATGTTAACCCTATTAAGCCCACTGTATCACATTTCTAAAGCCTCTAAATTATCAGCATGATCAAAACTTTGCTGATAAACCTGTTGTACGTAATCGATTACGACAGCTTGAGTGGTAGTTTATACTTTTTAGCAAGCAAAAGGTCTTTTTAGTATAATACTCTTCCATCCATCTTCAGGTTGTGATGCACTTGTCTTTTTACTGGGAAATCTCCAACGATTAATATCAACTAAACGTAAGAAACTTTTATATTAAAGATGGACACTTACTGGACTGAAGCAACTTAGGTTTACTTAGAATAATAGTTTAAATGTATCAAATATGATCAGGTTTTTGAGGAATGTTTATTTGTACGTCTCTCAGTCATCATTATATTACATTTCATTATGTTTTACCTCCTACCAAAAAAAACTACAGAGCTTTGATCATAAAACAATGAATTTAAATATTATTGGGAGCAGGGCTTGACATTATCTTTTTCCTCACTAGCCACTCAGCATTTTCAATGGCCACAGATTTGACATCAGTACCATGGGAAAATACTGCCATAGATATTTTTAATATCTCATAATTTGGCAGCAGGTATATTAGGCTGTTGTCACTTTAAGACCTGACGCATGGATCAATTATACTGTTACACATGCGTTTTCTTTCTCAACTGTTTACATTCACTTAAAGCATAACTGACTGCGATTACATGAATACTCGCCAAGACTGGCATTCTGACATTTTTTGTGTGTTTGACTTTTTAAGCGCAATAAAGAACCGAGAGGCGGCTTTGCGCACGCACTATGGGTGTGAGCACAAAATCTGTAGGAATGAGTAAAATTATGCGAAAGAGCAAGAAAGCGCAGCTGGTATTCTGCGGAAAATGAGTTGGAAGCGTTTCAGATAATTAAGTATCGATATATGTAACGAAAAATTTATATTTTTTCACAACACTACATTGTTTATTATTGCCTTTTTAAGAGACTACAATTGAAATATATATATATATATATATATATATATATATATATATATATATATATATATAATATTAAGCAATTTTAGCAAGCAAATATTATATATATTATATATATATATATATATATTTATTTCAATTGTAGTCTCTTAAAAAGGCAATAATAAACAATGTAGTGTATAATAGTGTATAATAATATTATATATATTCTATATATATATATATATAAAATTCAACCTGCAAAAGTAGCTAGTAGGAGTGACTGCGTTACGCGCATTTGGCGGGTTAGCGGGTGTTAATGTCAAGCCCTGACTGGGAGATATAGTGACAACAGATGCATTTTGTGCAAGTAGTCTGCTATATTGTACCGTTAAGATCTCATTGATTTACATTATAAGCTATTAGCATTTCATCTCTCTGGCCATATAAATAACAACATTGCACCAAATTGCATATTTTTGCTCAGTTTGCACATCTGAATAAAATTGAGGTGTTTTTTCCTCCTCGAGTATGAGCTCCATATTGTCATACATGAGCCATAAAAGCCTGATGTATCAAATATGGTACTCGATAGAAAATGGATCTTTTTAGATTTTGTCTGAAAGGTTCAACAAACTGTTCCATTTTTCTGATTATTATTTCATAAGCCCAATGTCAGGTTTTGCAGAATTAAATATCCTATTTTACGATTATATCAGGTTTCATGTTGATTTTAGACTTACTTTAGTCTCTATGTGAACATTAGTTAGTTGATACCGAGAAAAAGCTTCATGGTTATGCGTTCCACGTAGCATGAGTGTTTTAGCATCTCAGTTATCTGACATGTGTAATATCTAACATGTTGTTTAAATTCTCACTCCGAGGCGTTGACAGTCATCGCCAATTTCGCCAAAGTTTCCAACCGGCCCATGAACACTTTGACTTCCTGTCGAGAGCTGTGCGTCCACGCGAGGGGCAAATGGGCCGAAACCGGCTGTCGATCTGAAACAAACAACTTTATGAGGTTTTCTCATAGTGCTATTGGACAAATCTAGATACATGAAAGCAAATGTGACCATTTTTAACCAACGTGCACACCTTGAAAGAAAAGGCCGCTGGGAAATGCAGTGGAGGCACGTGACATAGCGAGCCAGATGACCGTGTCGGCTCCCTGCTCCGCCATACGCAGACGATCACGCATCATCTGATGGAACTGAGGCATCGCCGTGGCAACCGCTGAGCACAACCAGAGCGAGAGATTACAAGTGACAGACAAGCTTGTAAAAATATATAAATATATGATATAAGATATGTAATGGATTTAACTAAAATGGTTATGCAGCATATTATGTTAGCATAATTAACAGCCAGTGTTACTGAATTAGGGATTATACAATTTAACTTAAATTGATGCAACTTTTTTTTTTTTTTAGATGTAATTCAAATATATATGTTTATATGTTATAATGTATCAGCCAATAATCAGTATTGGCTGATAAAAGCAGTTATTTTCACTGTCGACCATCGGATGCTTATTTAAAAAGCCGATGATCAGAGCCGATTATATCCTGTCGATGAAAAGGGGGCAGAAAAACATGTTCAAACTGTGTGTGTGTGAGAAGAAAATCTCTCGTTGAATTTAGGTCAAGCTATTGTGACAATAACGCATTAACAAAAAAAAAATAGCGACGTTAAAGCAGGCTCTATTTGACCCTATGAATCATGCTCAGTTCAAGCCAGGGTTGCCAGGGGGGTATTCCAGAAAGCAGGTTATGTGACATACCCAGGTATGTTTAAGAGGAAGTAAACTGATAACCTCAACTTTCAGTTCCAAAAACAGAGGTAACTTTCAGGGTATGTGAGTAACCATAGCAACTTACTCTCTGAACATTGAGGGTTAATTTTCTTAAGAGGTATTCCGATGCGTGTTATTTAATTAACATAGTTTTATTAATGTAACTAAATTTAGAAATTTGTTACATAATTACTGTTATTTTTTATTTATATATATATGTATAATAGTGCCATATATATATATATATATATATATATATATAAGTATAAAGCACTATTATAATGTTTAAACGTTTATTTAATTTATATGTAATATATGTAATTATTTTATTGTAATCTCACACATGGATCTGCTTTTTTCCCTTTTTATAACAGGATGTTTTCTATTCTATAATTTCTATAATAAAATACATATGTGATATCTTATTAAATATTTAGCATCAAACAAACAATATAAGTCTTATTCTCAGTGAATAAAGATTACTTATTCAATAAAAAGATTGAAAAAATGATCACAACCACCAAATAGGTGGCGATGTGCACTAAGTAAGGTTATGTAAATCGCTATTAAACAAAAGAAGGAGGAAGTGGAACGGCGCGCTTTTTCTTAGCACCTGTTTCCGTGGTGGATCATCGATTCGTCGCTCAGTTGAGAATGTCTTGTGTGTTAACCGCGAGTCGTGGCCTAATGGTGAGGGAGTTGGGCTTGTAACCTAAAGGTTGCTGGTTCGATTCTCACACCGGCAGGAATTGAAAGTGGGGATTGTGAATGAACAGCACTCTCTCCGCCTTCGATACCATGACTAAAGTGCCCTTGAGCAAGACACCTAACCCCTAAATGCTCCCCTTGTAAGTCGCTTTGGATAAAAGCGTCTGCTAAATGAATAAATGTAAATGTGAACATACTCTGGGTTGGCTGAACTTACTCCCTGATGTGTTTTTGGAACCAGCATACCTCGAGTAAGCAAGGTTTGGGTTAATCAACCCAGAGTTCAGGGTATATGTGACGGTAAGTTAACCTTGCTTTCTGGAATACCACCCATGTCCGCAGTTTTTCCTACATCAAACCTTATTTGTAGCAGATCTCCTATCCAATAATAACAAAGAGCTTTGTTACAACACTGAAAACATGCGGAGTTGCTCTTTTACAGCGGAAAGGCTACAACGGGGACAAAAACCTACATTTAAAAAGTGAAAGAAACAAAATCATTATGCCAAACTAGCATAACCATGGTGCCAAATGAAATTAGCACATTAAAACAAGCATATTGTGCTTGTTGACTTATAAAATGAATAATACCTGGTGTGTCGGCCCACCCAGGGTGCATCACAGAGAAATGAATTTTGGGATTTGCTTTTGCCCAGACTTCTGTCATCACTACCTGCTGCCTCTGTGGACACAGAGAGAAAGAGACAGTCTGAGGTGCACAGAACGAGTGTTTAGTAAAAGGTCATCATCATTACTGCATCAGATATTGTTTAATGGAGACGCCACTGCTGGCACTCGGTGTCACCCGTTGCTTGGCAACAGCCCAGAGAAAGGTAACCCCGCTTGTCTCAGATTAATAGAAAATGTTCATGACTTTTAGTCCCTTTTCATGAATAAAATTATTTAATCAATAATCTTTTTCACATGTTGTACTTGTAAATTAATTTCATAAGAAAATGTCAGCCAACACTTGACTGAGAAAAGTCCCATGGTTCGTTCTCAGATGGTGATACTTTGATATATTCCATTGTTTGATTACCATATTTTTACACCACAGACACTTCAAAAAACGTAGTATTACCAGCCAAAAAAACATGGTATTGGCATTTGTGGCACTTTTCTGTAAGGTCAGAACTAAAAATTAAAAGCTTACATTTATCGTTTTTTAATTTAAATTTTACAATTTTTATTTAAAAGTTTAAAGTTTTAATTTTTCACTAGTTAAAATGTTAATTTTTGATATCAGGAATTAGATTTCCACTAGTAACAATGGCAATTCCTGATATCAACAATTCAATTTCCACTAGTATAAACTATAATTGTTGATATCAAGAATTGTATTTTCACTAGTGAAATCTCGCCATAGGCTGCCATTCAAATTCAATTATTGATATCAAGAATTAATTTCTTACTAGTTGAAATTCCAGTTTCACATATCAGGAATACAATTCTTACTAGTAAAAATGCAAATTTCTGATATCAACAATTACATTGTTACTAGTGCAAATGTCTATTCTTGATATCAACAATTGAATTGCTACTAGTAAAAATGTTCATTTCTGATATCATGAATGTGATTGTTACTAGCAAGAAAGCTGTTTTAGATATCAGAAATTATATTGATATCAGGAATTCATTTTCAGATGTCAGAAATTTTTATTTTTGTGGCACTTTTCTGTTAACATTTATCGTTTTTTAATTTAAATTTTACAATTTTTATTTAAAAGTTTTAAGTTTTAAAACACTAGGTTTTAGTTTTGAAAAAGGAAATCTCAGTAGTGTTTGCTTGTGCAAAACATTTATGGGTCGTTGCCAGGGTGTTGCTAGAGAACACGGTCGGCCGTCGGGCAGTTTTTGTTTGTCGGCCGACTAAGTTTTCTCAGAGTGTTCCGCACCGTCGGCTGAAGTTGGTCTTCGTAGGCTTTTTTCCGGCCAATTCGACATGTTGAATCGGCGTCGGGCCGTCGGTGAGAGAGAGAGCTCTGATTGGCTGTTCAGTGTAGCAAACGAGTCATTTCATGTGAATATAAGCGAAAGCAAGCAATTAAGTCATGACGGCACAGACAGAAGGTTGTTCTAATTTTACGTCATCTTACCTGAGCACTCGAATGCATGAATATTTTCATAATAACATGAGCGGAGTGGAATAAAGAACACAATCAGCATGATTGATATTCAAAACGGTAAGCAAGCGCTGCTTTGATTATGGTTTGTATACATGCAGTCTTAGATTGAATGCAGTCTTTTTGAATGACGATTATTGACAAATAAATCTGCTTAAATAGACAGTTATCTCCTGAATACACAAGTGTAGAGTGTCGGTTTGGTGTGTCAGGGCAACTTTGGACCCAGTATGGCAAGCCGTTTTGACTTTTATTCATTTTCAGGATATGAACTTGTGATATCAACAATTACATTTTCACTAGTTAAAATGTTAATTTTTGATATCAGGAATTAGATATCCACTAGTGACAGTTCATTCTTGATATCAACAATTCAATTTCCACTAGTATAAACTATAATTGTTGATATCAAGAATTGTATTTTCACTAGTGAAATCTCGCCATAGGCTGCCATTCAAATTCAATTATTGATATCAAGAATTAATTTCTTACTAGTTGAAATTCCAGTTTCACATATCAGGAATACAATTCTTACTAGTAAAAATGCAAATTTCTGATATCAACAATTACATTGTTACTAGTGCAAATGTCTATTCTTGATATCAACAATTGAATTTCTACTAGTAAAAATGTTCATTTCTGATATCATGAATGGGATTGTTACTACTAAGAAAGCCGTTTTAGATATCAGAAATTATATTGATATCAGGAATGCATTTTCAGATGTCAGAAATGAATATTTTTACTAGTAGCAATTCAGTTGTTGATATCAAGAATAGACATTTGCACTAGTAACAATGTAATTGTTGATATCAGACATTTGATAAGAATTGATAAGAATCAGACATTACTAATAAGAATTGTATTTCTGACATGTGAAACTGGAATTTCAACTAGTAAGAAATTAATTCTTGATATCAACAATTGAATTTGAATGGCAGCCTATGGCGAGATTTCACTAGTGAATATACAATTGTTGATATCAAGAATTATAGTTTATACTAGTGGAAATTGAATTGTTGATATCAAGAATTAACGTTGTTACTAGTGGAAATCTAATTCCTGATATCAAGAATTAACATTTTAACTAGTGAAAGTTCATATCCTGAAAATGAATAAAAGTCAAAACGGCTTGCCATAACCCAGAAGCTGCCGACATGAGCAACCCCGCAGTCTGCTTTCGTCGCCACTAGTTCGTCAGCGTCGGTTTGGTGTGTTCCCGGGTTAACCCTAAAGTCTGCTAACTTAATAAATGCAAATGTAAAGTATGAGCAATAAAAATAGCAATGATTTAGTAAAAATAAATAAATACCTTGTTCTGTGCATATACCATGGTACCATCAAACTGAGCTCTCTCTGTCTGCAGATCGTCTGCGTTTAGTTTCTGTACCAGCATTCCTCCTGATGACACCGTGATCTACCAGAGACATCATCATCATCATCATCATCATCATCATCATCATGACACATTGAACTGTCAGATATGGATGAGCGAGAAACAGGAGCCTCTGTGGATCTGCACTCATTACTCTTATGAAAATATAAACACATCTTTCATAGGTTGTCCAAATTACAATAGAGTGCAACAGTCTGGTTCCGGAAGTAAAAACTCCATTAATTTTCTCCATAAGGAAATTGATTTTTAATGATGACTTTAAAGACAGCCTTACTGTGAGCTACGAGGATGTTAATCGATACTATTTGCTTCTGTTATTTACCAAAGGCGCTTTAGTTTATTATGTGTTTTATACGGTGGCCGAGAGAGCTCAACGCGCTGCGAATAAGAAAACACATGCAAATAAAAAAAAACGTGATCATCAGTTTGACAACACATGTGCTGCATATCCTCACAACACATGCAAACTCAAAAACGCGCTGCATATGCAAAAACGCGCTACATTTACAAAAAGCGCTACAAAGAGCACAAACCACAACGGAAATGTTTCAAGGGCGACCCCAAAAAGTGACGGACCCTACTAGACAACAGCACAAACTAAAAAATATTAAAATATATTATGTAGGCATTAACTCAATGTAATGTGTTTCACTAACAGAAAAGTGTTCTAATATGTGGCATTGTTGTTAACTCATTAAACTTTAAGAGATGATAATTTAGTGGATGATTTAAAAATATTCGTTAATCATCTGTAGCGTACTAATGTGACGTCATCGTAACGGCCGCCTGAGGCGCTCGACGACCACGTCATCTGTGAACGTGAGTTTCTAGAAAACTGAAAAACACTTTATTAAAAAAAATAAATACATGAAATAATGTACAGTTGTTTATTTTTGTTTGCAGTTTTTATAGTATTTCATGATTGTGAACACATTGTGCACTCAAATGCCGTACACTATATAGGGATTAGTGAATAAGTGAAGGGTGAGTTGAACTGGTTTTGGACGCACGTCCTAGTAGGGTCCGTCACTTTTTGGGGTCCCCCTTGAAACATTTCCGTTGTGGCTTGTGCTCTTTGCAGCGCTTTTTGTAAATGTAGCGCGTTTTTGCATATGCAGCGCGTTTTTGTATATGCAGCGCGTTTTTGAGTTTACATGTGTTGTTAAACTGATGATCACTTTTTTTTAATTTGCATGTGTTTTCTTATTCGCGTTGAGCTCTCTTGGCCACCGTAATTTTATTAGACAGGTGAGCAACTGTTTGGATGGATACATTCACTGACAGAAATCATGTTATAAAGCTCAAAACAGTAAGTTTACTGTTAAAGTTTTACCATGCCTAATATCAATCTAGCTCACTGCAGTGTGCAACAAGTGTCGTAGTAGCTGCAGAGTAGCACTATAACAACTTTCAACACACAAATGTATCTAATATGATAAAACAGCGCTGTGTTACCCGGCCTCGTTCAGCACTCTGTCCTGCTCTGCCTTATGTTACAGTAACATTAATAATCTATAATCTCACCCATGAACATGATTTCTGTCCGAGTCCCATGACAACACCTCCCATGATTCCGTGAAATCAAGGCGCCATCAAGCTACGCCTTTGTTTTGAATAAGCGACCTCTAGTGGCAAAAATTACATATTGTACCTTTAATATAACTCGTTGATGAAAATTTTTTTGAAATCCCTATGGGAGAAATGAATGAAAAAAATACTTCCGGAACCAACGTCGCTGAAAAAGTGGGCGTGTGCTGTTGCACAATAACTGTTTATGTCTTGTGCATTATGAAAGAATGCAGACTCAGACAGACTCATTTTCAAAATCAATGTTTTCACTCACAACTCGAGGGTCCCTGCTTTTCTCCAGCAATGGGATCAGACATTTAGTAAGAATATAAACACCTGCAGAGGACAAAAAAAAAAAAATTCTATTTTATTATTTATTACATGAAACATATATTCTATTCTAAAACAGAATATATATTCCACAAAAGAATATTATACATTACTATTCAAAATTTTGGGGTCAGTAAGATTTTTTTATGAGCAAAAAATTATTTTTTTCAGCAAGAAATTTATTAAAGTGAGAGTAAAGACATTTTTAATGTTACATGCTGTTCTTTTCAATTTTCTATTCATCAAAGAATCCTGAAATGAAAAAAAATATTTTCACAGTACAGCACAATATTTTCTACATTGATAATAAGAAATGTTTGTTGAGCAGCAAATCAGCATTAGAATGATTTCTGAAGGATCATGTGACACTGAAGACTGGAGTAATGATGCTGAAAATTCAGCTTTGCATTTTAAAGTCTTTTAAAATCTAAAACAGTTATTATAAATTGTAACATTTCACAATATTACATATTATATAATATATATATTGCGGCCATGAATTAACAATTTATTCCCACGACTTACTAATACATCAGCAGGTTTTGAAGTAAATATCTTATCTCGATTTACTAAATTGTGGCCAGGTTGTACAAAGTTTTCATTGTTTTAGTTAAATCAAAACATTTATTTCAATGTGGCCACGATTACCTAAAATGAGGCAACGAATTAAGAAATAGTGAGAACGAATTCTTAATTCATGCCACGATTTAACTAAAATGAGTGTATGGCTAGCATTAACATTTAATCTTTAAAATTTACTATTTTCATGCTATTGAGGATATCTTTTGCATAAGATATAAGTTAGGTATCTTTGATATAAGATACCTAAAGAATAAGCACTAGTAGCAAAATAATAAGTTTTAATACCCAATGGGATAGAGACTAGAATAGTAGCATGAAAACCATACCTAGTTCTTTTTAAGCATTAAATGTTGAAACAGCTTGCCATATGAGTGCATGAATTAGTAAATCTGGACACAATTTACTAAAACAAGAGAACAGATTCTTAATTTGTGGCCATGAATTATATATATATTGTGTACACATATATATAGTTTCTACTGTATTTTTGATTGAATAAACATTTTGAACAGTGCATCGTGTCTTACCAAGAGTATTGGTCGCAAAGTTTTTCTCCAGTCCGTCAGAGTTAATTTCCCTCTGGTTCACCATACATCCGGCATTATTGATCTGATAGGGATTTGTGTGGGAGACAGAGGAGAGGATATTTCTTCATCTGTCCCGCACCTGTAACCTTCAGCTGAACGCTGGTATTTTCTTTAATATACTGAGGCATGATGGGAATCTCCAAAAGGAGCTCTCTTACACTCATACCAAAACATTGAGAGACGAGTGCTCCTTCTTAAAGACCTCCGCGAACTCCCACACCTTTCTTGTCTCGGAGAGGTCCAACACGTGGACGTAAACCTCCTACGGGAGATACACAGTGCATGAAACAATACAAACCAGTCAAAAACAATATAAAATTATAAATATTACATATTTAAACACTGATCATTTTATTTTGTTTATTTTCATTCAGTTAAAAACTGATGCATCGTCAGCAATAATGGATAGAAGGGATAGTTCCCACAAAAATGAACATTCTGTCATCATTTACTCATCCTCATGTTGTTCCACACCTGTATGAGTTTGTATCTGAACACAAAAGAAGATATTTTGAAGAATTATGGTAACAGTTGACCGTAGCCACTGACTTCCATAGTATTTTTTTTTCCTACTATGGAAGACAGAGGCGACCATCAACTGTCTGGCGAACACCATTCCTCAAAATATCTTCTTTTGTGTTCAACAGAAACTCGAGGATGTGTAAATGGTAACACAATTTTCATTTTTGGCTGAACTATCCCTTTAATGACACTCACAGTATTTCCACTTGCTGAGATGATTTCTTCTCTGGCTTTTTCGGCTCGCTCTTTGCTTCTGCAGACAAGATGGATAGTGCCACCTTGGGTAGGAGGAAAACAACACAGAATGAATGAATGAATCATATTATTCAATGTTAAATCTTGACGAGATGGCTTGTTGAAGAGAGATCTGATTTAAAAGTATTTTTATGCATTCAGATTTATAATTAGTATATAATGATTCGGGCCCATAAGCAACAAACTAGCAATTTCATTTGAACACTCAGAGTCAGAACCATTTTGGGTAACACTTTAGTATAGGGAACACATATTAACTATCACTTTTCCCTTAATAAACGCATAATTTATTGTTTATTAATAGTTATTAAGGTAGTTGTTAAGTTTAGGTATTGGGTAGGATTAAGAATGTAGAATAAGGTCATACAGAATAAGGCATTAATATGTGCTTAATAGTACTAATAAATAGCTAGTATTCTAGTAATAGGCATGCTAATAAGCAACTAGTTAAAGCTAATAACCAACTAGTTAAAGAACCCTAAAATAAAGTGTTACCCAATTTTGAAACACTTTAGCAACCATACAACAACACCCAAGTATTATAACGATGAGTTTTGCATGGGCAGCACCACTCACATTTCCTTCAGAAAATGTAAAAATGTAGATGATTTACTGCCTTTCTCAAACTTGACAGAAAACCACAGAGGAATACAAATGGCTCAACTTAGCAATGGGAAAACTATGCAAAGGAGATTACTTAACAGTGTTCTGTACACAAGTCTATTTTCCAACTGGGCTAAAATGCTTTAAACCCAGACCTCATGAAGTCTTAAAGCCCGGGACACACCAAGACGATCGGCCGTCGGGCAACTTCGGGCCGTTTTTAAGCGTCGGCCGACTAAGTTTTCCCGGTGTGTTTCTCACCGTTGGCTCTAATCTGACACCGTAGGTTTTTTTTTTAAGAAGACCTCTTAAGAAGACCTCAGATGATCATCACCTGTGAAGAGACGGCGCCAGTTCCTGCGAGGACTTCAGAAGACGCAATAATCTGGATCAACATGCACATTGCCCAATTATATATCCTAATTGTTTATGTAATTTATTTTCCAGGAGCTCTTTGCTTCCAACTTCAGTTAAACTGCTAACTCTGAAAGTAAATTAATTAACTAAATTATGTTATTTGCTAACTGCATTCTTTAAATTGTTATGTTGACATCCGTTCTCTGTAAAGCTGCTTTGAAACGATATGTATCGTGAAAAGCGCTATACAAATAAATTTGAAGTATTTTTGAAGTATTGAATTGAATTTTTTGGGCCGATGCAGCATGTAGAATCGGCGTCGGGCCGTCAAGGCGGTACACAGAAAGCTCTTCTAGTTTTACGTCATTTACCTCAGTGTTCCTGGGCGAATGTTTAATATTAACGTGAGTCGAGTGGAATATAGAAAGTGATCAGCATGAATGAATGATGTATCTGCAGCCTGCAGTGTTGGTTTCCCAATTGAATGACGAATATAGAGGAATATATCTGGAGAAATAGACAGTTGTGTGCGCAGAACGCACGTGCTGGCTGACAGTTAGATGGAAACAGTTTGATTGACAGGCGATCTGACCAATCATAACCCAGAATCCGCCATTTTGTCCGACAAAACAGTCAGGGGATTTAGTAGATTAACGTTGGTGAACTTGAACTTGAAAAATTGTGCGTTCTCACTCTTTTTCCGCGCTTGAAACAACATTCCTTCTGATGTTCATTCATGTTTATTTGATGCTATAAATGAACTAGTATGAAGAGATGATCAGTTCACTTGAAGGAGCTACAGCGATCTGTCACGACACATTAAAGAGACACTATACGCTATTTATTGTTTAAACTTCTTTAAAAAATCACAATATTTTAAATATGAAACTGTTTCGTACGTTGTCAGTGTCCAGTGTCCATGTATTTTTAACTGCGTGAGAACATGATGTGTGGTGTGAGAGAGCATGTTATGTCGGGCATAGCAACAGTAACTAAAGGGGGCGGGTCTTTGCAAACGGTCAAGCGCAGCCTTTTTCCCGGCGACAATTTGACAATACGGCTTTCATCAGCGCCAGTTCGTTGATGTCGGTTTAGTGTCCCGGGAAAAATAAATATACTTATATGTTTTATTTTATTATATATTTATAGATTATACTATACTGTTTAAAAGTTTTGGGTCAATATGATTTAAAACAAAAATGTATTCAGCAAAGATCCATTATGTTGATCAAAAATGACAGTAAAGATATTTGTAATATTACAAAATGTTTACACTTCAATTAAATTCTGTTCTTTTGAAAAGAAAATATAAATTAGTTGATGAAAAAAATAATAATACGGTAACCAAAAAATGTGTCTATGTAACTGTAAAGTAAACCTTTTTTTGCTATGGCCATGGCCGTCGCCTTCCCTATTCCGCTGTTGGCTCCAGTGATCATGAAGGAACGCCCCACCATAGACACGTCCAGGTCCTTTTCTACAAAGCTCTTAGACGCGTACTCGAATCCAGACCTGCTGACAACATCAAACAAATGAAGCAAATCAGATTCATGACCAACACGAAACCTCAAGAGCTGTGCTGTTATCTCTAAAAGTGTGTTTTCAACACAATTCTTGAATTGTTACGTGACCTCTGGTCATCTGAGACAGTGCTCCTAAGATCAGGGGCCAAAGGAGCTTCTGTGTGGGATGACAGGGCATTTGAGAGAGAACGGCAGGGGTCTCAATAGAGCTCATTGTGATGCAATGATGATGACTGACCTTAAACTGAGGGTTTGGATGAATGCATGTCAGAGGAGATGACTTGGGGAACTACAAAAACAACATTTGTGCTAAGAGACCACCCTATCTAAAACATTTGGCTTGCCAGGACACAGGCTGTTTTGTAGCAGTAACTAAATATATGCTCCGGCCAGTATAATTTTGTGTAAAATAATGAAATGTCCATATCAATAAAACCATTATAAACAATAACACACTATTTAAAAAAAAAAAAAAAACTTTCAGAGATTCAAAAGTTATCAGCAACAAAGCAACCTTGTGATCACAACAATACAATAAACTGAAATGAATAATAAAAAACTTTTACCTTGTATACTCCCTCATTCCTTTGATAAACCACACAATATTCCTGTAGAGAGACATTTGCTGCACTGTTGTTTCCTCTCAACTGGACTAAAGTGATATGACAGCTGACAGTTTCATGTGACTACTGTAGTTCCAGAGAGCTCCCTCTAGTGTCAGGTCAGAGATAATCAATTACACACCAACAGGGTCATGCAAATCAGGTTTTCGTGTATCAAAACCTTAGGCCAATAACCTTCAAAATGACTAAATATAGACCCATCTTGCAAAAACTTTGTATATGACCTGTAAGTTTTTAATTCCTAACATTTTTAGTGATTTAAAAATACATTTTAAAAGTCTGTCTTGAAACAGTTTTATGGAAAAATAAAATAAAATACGATGTATCATCGTTCATGAGTCTCTAAGGGATTATATGTAATATAATAGTATTGATAATAACAAACAATGCTTATTTATTATTTTATATTATTTATTTAGCTATTTATGTTTTTATAGTTTTAATTGATTCTTATTTGTGTTTTAAGTGCTTTATTTAACACCATAGCAATAATCTTATCTTTATTCATAAATGTCAAGCTGCATTTTACAACGAGGCGTTCAGGAAAATATATTAGTGTGTTGCCCCGCCCTTTCCCAAGACAGGTGCAGTTCTTCGACCAATCAGCGCTCAGATTGAGGAGGCGAAAACGGAGCCGTGAGCTAAGCTACGCATCTGCGCATGCGCAGCTTTGCTCTCTCTACAGTTTGGGAAGGGCAGCGATGATTCCGGCCTTGACCAGCAGGGAAGTGGTTAGGAGTTTAGTGGATTTCGGCACTCCTTCCTTATTTCTTACTTCAAGATGGTAAGTTAGACAGCACATTCTTTTGACTCGCCTAAAATCACAAGTTTAGATCCCATATGTGTTGGGTGACAGGTAATTTCTTCCACAGGTTGTGCTCGTGCACCTGTCCGGACGTATACGCGAGTGCACCTGCGGACTTTAAAACTTCCGTCCTCCGTGAGCTGCTTGTTTACCACTGACTAAATAAAACCGTGTCATTTAAACCTGCTGTAATTCACCTAAAGTTGTCTTATTCAAAGTCTGAGTGAATGAAATGGATGTCATTTAAACGCTGAGGGATTTAATGGTGTCGTTTTTGTGATGTCATCTCAGCTGTCTGGATAAACCGGTTGGTTGGTTTGTTTGTTTCTCTTGATATCGGACTGTCGGATTTTCACACTTTTATGAGCTTTTTGTGTCTAGACAACTTGTTAGCGAAGTCCTGGTTTAAGTTATTTGATTTGGCGGCCAGGTAAAGTCGTTTATCAGTTGTTCAAACAGGAGCTGGCCACGTTTAACTGCAGCTGAGGGACTTTACAGGGGAACTAAAGTCAATTTTCTGGTTAATGTGTGCAAGAAAGGCTGATTGGGGTACTATACAACCCAACTGCTGTATTATGTTACTCATGTAATGGTACGGTTTGTTATTAGTAAAGTATTTAATATTTTTTAAAACAAATTGAGTAATAATATAAAAATAAATCAATTTTATTTAACTTTTTATAAATATTGATGCATTTAAAAATAAGTATCCTTGCTCCCTTTTTCTCTCTTTTACAGATAGGGCCTATGTTTATAATGGCAAAAAAGGTTTAAACATAATAAATTATTAAATTATATTTTAAGTTGCAAGGCTTGATTAAAAACCTTTTTTTAGCTTTTAGTTTTGTTTAAATCGAGTGTTCGCAAAAGCTCTCTGGATTATTACATACAGCTCCTCTGACAGTGCATCATCTGTATGCATCAGAGTAATTACAAGTGATGAAGAAGTGGCCCTTTTTAATTCAAAAAGGTTACAACACATTGCAGAATCTCATTAATATGGAAGCCTGTTTCCGCCACTGAAAAAAAAAAGAAAAAAGAAGGTTATTGTGACTTTTTATCTCACAGTTATGACTTTTTTTCACACAATTGCGAGATAAAAAGTAAGAATTGCGAGATAAAAGTCAGAATTGCAAGTCATAAAGTCAGAATTCAGACTTTTTTTATATCTCGCAATTCTGACTTTATAACTCGCAATTCTGACTTTATATCTCGCAATTCTGACTTTATATCTCGCAATTCTGACTTTATATCTCGCTATTGTGACTTTATATCTCGCAATTGTGACTTTATATCTCGCAATTGTGACTTTATATCTCGCAATTGTGACTTTATATCTCGCAATTGTGACTTTATATCTCGCAATTGTGACTTTATATCTCGCAATTGTGACTTTATATTTCGCAATTCTGACTTTATATCTCGCAATTCTGACTTTATATCTCGTAATTCTCACTTTAAAACTCGCAATTCTGACTTTATAACTTGTAATTGTGCGTTTAAATCTCGCAATTGTGACTTTATATCTCGCAATTTTGACTTTGTAACTCGCGATTGTGAGTTTATTTCAAGCAATTCTGAGGGAAAAAAAAGTTTTTTTTTTCAGTGGCGGAAACGGGCTTCCATACATTCAAACCGCAGCAGCAAAGCAAGCAAGTTTGTTTGTAAGCACGTTCTCCTCTGTGCTGTAGCCACTCGCAGCTGCATTGACTCCAACAATAGAAGGAAAATGAAATCAGAGCATCAGAGAACTGAAATCAAAGCAGGAACTCAAAAGGAAGCTCAGAGCTTCATTTAAACCCTCCCCCAGTGAAACTTTGTGTGGGAGAGAGAGAGAGAGAGAGAGAGGAATGTAGTAGTAAAGATGTGCGTGTAACTTAATAGCTATAGTACATTCTTTCCTTTCTCATTTATTTTCCCGTTGGCGTGTGATGGGTGTGCCACGCTGAAGAAATGCTTCAGAGAATCTTTTTCCTCTAGAGCACAATAGTAGACCAGACGCAGTGCATGCTTCTGTTTCCTTGTTTTTTCCTTGTGTTTTCATCTTTTGTCCCTCATCAGGATTTTCTGAGGAAGCACGTATACTCTTTGCCAGCATGCTTCGGTTGTAACAATGAAGCAGCTGACGGTTCCGTTTCCCCACCTGGTTTTTCTGCATCAGTTTGCATAAGTGTTGGAGAGCAAGATGAGCTGCTTGCAGCATCAGATTCATTAGCTGGTTGCTGCTCGTTGCTTCTTGACGGTCCGAATCCCATGAGGAGCGAGCCATGAGTCACCATCTCTGTGCTTTTACACTTTCGTCATGTCACCTTATTTATAAAGCGCTTTATAATTTACAGATTTTACAGGGATAAACAAGAAAATCATGATTCAGTGATTCAAACAGAATTCAGTTCTACTGTAAAGCAGCTTTTGAAAAGACTGTCATTATTCCGCTGAAGTCAGTTCCGTGTTGGTTCAGTTCAGATCAATAGCTGTGTAAAGTTCATCAACTTTGAAAGAGTTCAGTTGAGCTATAAGCAGGTCTACCGAAGACAGTAATAGTACGGTTATTCACTTTTAGTCAGTTCAATGTTGATTCAGTTCAGTTCAATACCACTTTTGTTCTCATTCAATAGTGTCAGTGCAATCAGATCAATATTAATATAGATAACCACAGCTTGCTTCAGGAGAATTCAAGTGTAATAATCAAATATTCTGAACAGTAATGTGCTTTATTGTTGTCATATGACCTCATTATATTATGTTTAATCAGCAATTGGGATCCAGTTAACATCTTGGAAATAAAAGCAATAATATGCCATTTTAATCCAATTGAGTAGACTTTTTGTAAGTTTTGGCAGTATAATTGAGTCATGAAATCAAAATGGAAAATTCCTTTTTTTCTTTTTTTTTTATGGAATGTTGCAATATTATAAATGACTCATCCGTGCTTATCATTTTTAAAATTGTGTGGTTTCATAATCTTTAATCAAAATAACTTCGCCTCCCTCTTGATCTCCCATCTCTTCTTTTCTCTCATCGTGTGTTCATTTGCACGAGGGCGGGGTAAAGCTGTCACTCACATGACATCACAGCCATAGCAATCCCACATTTTTTCTTGTTAAAAAGTCATTTCACTGAGATCTTTACAATAGGGTAGAAAAGACTTCAGTTTCATTTCACTTTAAAAGTGATTTCAGTTCATTTGGTCACACTGGAAATCAAAGTTTCAATCACAGTAAATTCATTGTATTGTGGGATACTGTATTCATCAGTGTTTTATATATATTTATTTAATGTCGTCTAAAGAACTATTCATTATTTGCCCAATTATTATGAAGGTTTTCTGTTCTCATTTCTCACTTCTCATTTCTGAGAAGTTTTCCAAGTGAATTACCTTTTTCCAGCAATAAAAGTAAACGCCCCAGTTCCAGTTTTTGTTTTTAATCTTGTTTTAGAAGTGTGACTCAGGTTTCTGTGTAATATTTTCAGTTAATAGTTGTCGGCGTGACCTGATAAGGCCGTGAAAAAGCAGCTTATTGCAGGTTTGTGTGAATCACAATGAAAGACTCACATATTCTCTGCTCAGTCGTGACGTTTGTCTGTGTGAGAAGACAAGGCTTTTTCAAGCGTTGCCAGATTTCTGTGCAAAATGAGAGGAGGGGGAGGAGAAATTAGGATGCTTCCCTGAGATTTTGTTCTCGGTATGATTGCATTGAGCTGATTAGTTCTTGTGTGGAAAAGATTTACGTAGAAGTCAATCCTATCATTGAAACTTGACAGTGGCTCTTTGTCTCACGGATATTAAATCTAACATCGATTTGGTTTGTGTGGCAGGGAAAGGTTAGCCATAGTCGTCTGTCTGAATGCAGTTTGTCTCTTTGTATATTTCATTTTTTTTTTTTACAACTGTTGTTATACAGGCACAGTAAGACATTATGGAAATGGATTCAAAACACAGTGCAGACCAGACTTAATCCTGCGTCTCTCACATGAGCACCACAGCTCAACATGCATGTTGCACACTAACCGCTAGGTTTGGTAATGTTTCCATTTAAAGATTATTTTTGCACTTTTGGAAAAAAAAAAAAAAATTGGAAATAACAAATGTATTTCCGTCATAACAGCTCTCAGTGTTTGACATGGTAATGGATATGACATTATCCGTCTATTTTTATGCAAATTTTGGGATATCGCATTAAACACTCGTGGATAAAAACACCACGATGCGCGTAAATTTTAAAAACGTGCATAAAAAAACGTATGCGCTCGTTTGAGTTGGATAATTTTTTTTTTATCCGATAATAAAACGTGCGCATAAGCTACAATGATAACGCATTTACCAAATGAATTCATAAAAAAACAATCGTGGCTTTGCGAGATGGGATGGCATAACTGGACTAACCAGCCGGTCTTTTTCGCACAGCATCTGAAATGCTGATTGGTTGACTGATCAAAGTCTGTCGTCAAAGTGGTTTTGTTAAAATTACCTTCCAGAACTGTCTTACTTGACTGTGTTTCCAAAAAAACAGGCGTCTTCCTCCGAAATGTTTATTGCGTTTTGTCTGTGCGCTCACAGATGCAAGTAATTTATTATAGATTATGAATTATGAAAATTATTATATACAGTGGCTCTTCTTAGTGATGTTTAACGTTAGTTTATCAGGAAGTGACAGTTTTGTTCTCTTCGACTCACGAGATGGAAACGCTGCTTTATTCGCAATTGTTTTATGCGATATTCCCATTTTGCACATAAGTTAAATTCACAACTTTGGATGGAAACAGCTACTGTTGATATGTTTGGTCTTGGCGGAATAGATCTGCTGCGAAGCTGCTTCGGCTGCCGAGCAATTACGGAATTTGCTACTGCCAATGCATTCAAAACACGCTGCTGTGAGCAAGTAAGACATGCTGTTGCTTTACAATATAGCATAAATGAATTACCAATAGCAGATACAGGTGGAGCTGGGGAAGGAGGAGGGTTTCTGAAAGCAATTTGCAACTGCTACAGCAAATGCTGACCCAAGTATTTGAAGGTTGTGCAGCAAGCTCATTGGTTATTTCTGTAATTCTGTAGCCTGTGCCATCTAGAGTTTGATGACAGAACTTTGTATTTAATCAACCCTTTTTTTTTTAACTCTACTCAAAGTTGTAACACTACTAGGTTTTGATTCACTGGCTGAGCATGTAAAAGTTTTTTTTTTTTTTTTTTTTAAATCTCTGAAGCATGAAGTCTGCTGTCAAAGAACTTTGTGGTTGGGTTAAAATCTGAAGACGCTGGTACAATTACTCCATGCAGTTTTTGTAATCCTTAGATGTGGCAGTCAAAAACTATGTTGTTGAAAGAAATTGTCGAACTGTACAGATGCTGAAATGAAAAAAAGCAGCTCTCAATCCATGAAGATGATGAAATTAGTCGACAGATTGCTGTAAAAGATTCTTTTAATGTGCTACTGTACTTCCAGCACAGCTGTTCAAATGTAATTGTCAGCAGTGTTTTGGTGCACGTATGAATAGTAGACCTGGTGCTCATGTGAGGAAGTGCTTGGTGTATAAAGACTAAGAAAACAGATACACATTGTAATATTCACTTACTATGAATTTATAGAGTAGGCATGGAATAAAGTCCACCCACTTGAATATTTTTGGCTTTGACTTTGGTGTGAAAGCCCTTAGTTCAGTGAATTTCTGTCTGCCATCTGCTTCCCAGCAACATCTGCTGAAATCCCCTGCATAAAGATGATTGTTTTGTTAAAAAAAAAGTGTTGTCAAACGCAATTAACGCAGCATCCATTTTCTTTTCCCATCATTCTTTCGCTAGCATTGCATTATATGATCACGCTATATCCATTCAAGAGCGATAAGATGCAAAAAATAACTTAAATCTGTACTGGCATGCTGTCTTTGCATCTCCTGTCTGTGTGAGAGAGACACACGACTCGTGTACACAGAAAGACGGGGTACCAGCCGCATTCAGTTCTCTTTCGTGCTTGAACGGACAAAAACGCACAAAATTATGCCAAAATGCCCACTTTTTCGAGTATCTTCGTAAGCACAGTCTTAAATGAGCTAAATAAAGTCTTAAGGTGTCTATGTTGTATTAATTGTATATTTAATACAAACCAAAACAAAAAGCCACATTAATTTTAAAATTAAAAGTAAAGGGTTAATCATGCTTAATTTAGCAATGGCACTTACCCAGAGTGACTTTGTATTTTCACTGCAGGCACATTTCTCTAGGGTTTGCTCAAAGGCACAGTGTTGGTAACTCGTTACCTCTGGGGTTTGAACCTACAACCTTTGGGTAACCAACCTGGATAAACCCATTCCAAATGAAGAAAGAATAAAACCACCATTAACAGAATATGCATTTTAATTATATGGTTTTCCAACAGATGCATTTCCTGTTGCTCTTCAGTCGTCAGGGAAAGTTACGTCTGCAGAAATGGTTCCTGCCCCTTCCGGAGAGAGAGAGGAAGAAGATTGTGAGGGACATGACCACTATGGTGTTGGCACGGAAACCACGCACATGCAACTTCCTGCACTGGAGGGACCTGAAAATTGTCTATAAGAGGTGAGCATTTGACCCAGGCCAAAGGCGAATGCCCCGTTGAAATAAATTTAGGAAAACACATGTGTTCCTCGCATATAAAGAGCATGTTGGTTTCAAACTAAATGACAGTGGCTTTAGATTCAGCATTAATTAAAATCCCAGCTTGTTTAGTCTTTAGTCATTAGTCATCACTAGGTGTGAGAGAACTAAATTGATGCAAAGCAGACACTTAGTCAGCAGTCAAGATCTTATGTGGTCTAATTAAAATACCACATGCAATGTTTTCTACATCCGAATAGGATTTGTTGCACCATCCTGTGTTGTAGTTCTTAAACCAGTTCAGTCCGGTTCTCCTCCCATTACTGATGTCATTAGCTGATGACAAGCCACTATCTAAGTCCTTTTTGTTTTCCAGTGAGAACTAGTGTCTGCTTCCTACACAATGGCCCCCTATTACACAATGGTGTCAGAAAGTGGATCCATACACTCAAATTTGTACATTTTAGTGCGTTGCTTTAATTTATTATTATAGTTCAGTTATATATATATATATATAAAAAATTCTTTTAGAGCTGAAATGAACTGATATGTTTGTATCATCGAATCATTTTCCTGTTATCACTGTAAAGCTGCTTTGAAACGATCTTTATTTTATAAGGCACTATATAAATAAAGTTGACTTGACTTAGCTGTATTCGATAAACGAACATTATATATTCTTAAAGTCAACATAAAATTGAATTTACAAATCATTTCACTAATGTGACATTCCAAGTAAAACAGGACAGGGAATTGGTTTGATCATAAAAAGTGATAGATACATTCCTCAATGGAAATTATAATATAAAACCATATTCAACCAATGAAGAACCATATAGTCAACATTATATAGTATAAAATGTCCCAAAACTGTATTTGCTCAATATAAGATGTGAAGAAACATTGAAGAACTTTTGTTTTTGAGTGTGTATTTAAAAGTATTTTTTTTAAAAATATGTTTAAAAGTATAGTTCACTCTAAAATGAAAATTCTGTCATCATTTACTCAAATAGTTCCAAACCTGTATGAAGGAAGATATCGGGAAGAATGTGAGTAACCAAACAGATCTCGCCCCCCATTGACTACAGTAGTAGGAAAAATAAATACTGTGGTAGTGAATGGCGGGGGCGGGGGGTTACTGCCATTCTTCCAATTGTCTTCATTTGTGTTCAGCAGAAGAAAGAAACTCATACAGGTTTGGAACAACTTGAGAGTGAGTAAATGATGACATAATTTTCATTTTGGGGTGAACTTACCCTTTAAATGTGCTTTTTTAGTGCTTTAAAACAATTTCAGATCATGGCTAGATTCTTGGTCACATCCCATTTTTTTATGCTGCATCAAATCCTTCTGTCAGGCACTAAAACTGTCGTGTTTCTGAGAGCGAGTCTTCACACTTGTGTTCCTGAGAGCCTGTTACTCACACTCTTCTGGTTCAGATCTGTATTTCACACCTTTTTTAACCTGTCTCTCTGTTCATTCCTGTTGTTGTTGTTTTTCCAGTGTGGCCTAGTGTGACCCAGTCTGATACGAATATAGAGATTTGCCATCACTTGCATAACAGGGACTGTAGATGGTGATTGTGAGGATAGTGTGTACTATTTTCAGATTAACTCTAAAAGCAACTGCTGCTGTCCATGTTATGTAATATCATGGTTGGGCGCACCCTTCGTATAAATATAAATAAATGTTCATCTATTTGTGTTTTTCCACTTGTTTAGGTACGCCAGTCTGTATTTCTGCTGTGGTTTGGAGAACCAGGATAATGAACTTCTGGCTTTAGAGATTCTGCACCGTTACGTGGAGCTACTCGACAAATACTTTGGCAATGTAAATATGCAGTATTTTTATTATTAAGCAAATATTTGACAAAAGACACTGTACAATATACACTGTACTTTACATAATGTCTTCATATGTCAAAAGTACTAAATCCTTTTTAATGTTTTTTAAAGAAGTCTTCTACTCGCCAAGGCTGGCTCTTTTCAATCAAAAATACTGTAAAAACAATAATATTGTGAAATATTATTACTATTTAAAAAAATTGTTTTCTATTTTAATACATTTTAAAATGTAATTTATTCCTGTGATGGCAAAGCTGAATTTTCAGCGTCATTACTCAGTCTTCAGTGTCACATGATCCTTCAGAAATCATTTGAATATGCTGATATAAGAAACATTTATTATCGATGTTGAAAAAAAGTATCACAATTTGCAGCAAAATATTAAGCAGCACTATTGTTTTCAACAACGATAATAATAATCTGAAGTGTTACCTGAGCAACAAATCAACATATATTACGTTTTAAAATAGATTCAAATAGAAAATAGTTCTTTTAATTTGTAATAATATATTGCAATAGTATTATTTTATTGTATTTTGATTAAAATAATGTAGCCTTGGTGAGCATAAGACTCCTTTCAAAAACATTTAAAAATTGTTATGTTTCCAAGTACTATATATATATATAAATAAAATAAAAAATATATATTTATAAATAAAAAAAAAAATATATATATATATATATATATATTTTTTTTTAAATTTATTTATTTATTTATTTTTTTAATTTATAAATATATATTTTTTTATTATATATATTATTATTTTTTTTTTAATATATATATATATATATAATATATAATATATATATATATATATATTTACTTATCAATTTCTGTTTGTGTAATATTGTCATGCAGGTGTGTGAGCTGGACATCATCTTTAACTTCGAGAAGGCTTATTTCATCCTGGATGAGTTTCTTATGGGTGGAGAGATCCAGGAGACGTCCAAACAGTCTATTGCGAAGTCTGTAGAAGCATCAGACATGCTGCAAGAGGTGAGACACATCTTCATTTGTTCAACAGTATTGAAACAGGATAAAAATTAGCTTTTTTTTTCCATCCTTGAAAATGGCTGTTATTTTGACATCTTTAAAACATTAAGGGCCAGATTTACTAACAGCTTGCGCCAGCGCAAACCCTCGTTTGGTGTTATAAAACTACTGTCAGGACACACAGTGAAAAAATAGTGCTGAAAAGGCATGGATATTTTTGCGGGTGACCTTATTGCATATGCATTTGTTGGAGTTTCCCTTTCAGATGAATCGCGCAAGGTTATTTACGAAGGTTTGCGCTAGTCAATTTACTGGTATTTGCGCCATTATTTACCACCCCAAAAAAAGCACGTCTTATGTTAATGATCCAGCTGCATCTGTGTTCTTTAATGTATGTGTCCTTTTTCTCTCCTATCTGTGCTGTTTTGGAATTGCTCTCTTACGCTAATTTGCCCTGTTTAGTAAATCTGGCCTTAGTTAAGACATAAGGCAATACGATCTCAATCAATGTTTCTGAGCAGAGCATTTCAGCTTAGAGAATCTACAGCTGTTTTGAAGGTGCTGCCCAGCTCTACTTTGGCCGTCACCTTCGTAAAACATTATTGATTTATCAACGAGAGAGAGTGAGGAATAAACGGATGGCCAGTACGAGAGTGTGGTTTTACAGAGAGCAGCTTTCACTGAAACTAAATGTCAACATGCCACAAATAAAGAGACCACATTAATTTCATTTTTGGGTAAATTATTCTTTAAATGTCATTTACTCTCCCTAAGAGGAGCCATATTGTGCATTTATAGGAATATAGCATAGGGAGTATAAATGAGGGTGAATGAATTTTTATTTTTGAATGAAGTGTTCATTTAAAACCCATATAGCATCTAATAATTTGTTGACCATGTGTCATTTTAATAAGCAGGGTGCATATATCTGAAGGAGAGTTCACTTCCGCATGGCAAGGCCAGTTAAAAATGTCACTTCACATTATACGAAAGGGTAATCAGTTATGTGCCTGTTTTCTTCTCTTCAGACGATGGAAGAATACATGAGCAAACCAGCCTTCTGATAGCAGCAGACGTGATGCAAGGTGACAAAAGGGAAAGAAAAATGCCTCTGCAGTGTAGCTTGTGTCCTTCACTCAGGGCACAATATTTCATTGCAAGTTACAGACTTCATTCATGAGGGCTGCATAAGAACTTTTATTTATTGTTTGTTTTTTTCCAGTGCTGGTGTAAACATCCTTATCCATTCCACTTAATTTTAATATAACTGAATCAGGGTTTTTTTGAATAGGATTATGTTTCGTCAACTTAATGTCATTTAGAATTTCAATGATGGCTCCAGCATACACTAAATTTCAACTTTTATACCAAAATCATTTTATATAATAATCATATATTTGCAATAACCTTAAAGCTTGTTTTATTTGAAGTGCCTTTTCATGTTATTGAACATGTTGCATGTCTCAGGAGACATTTAGCTCAAGAAAAAAAAAAAATCTTTTGAAGGAATATTAACGCTACTTTGTGTGCACACTTTGTTGATGTTGTCTTATTAAAATTGTCTTTTTGATAAATTCGACTGAGACTGAATCATTTCTGTAATGAAATCCATCAGGTGCTTTCTAAAATCTTTCCAGAAATGTTTGTGTATTATTGTCTCTTATTGTGAGACTAAACTTGACCTTTATCTTCAAGTGGACACCCTTGGTTTTTCATGATATCGAATGTAAATATTAATATGTGATTCATATTTATTTCTCTGATTTTTCAGATTTTAGATCAAGCATCTTCTGTTTTAAGTCGTAATTTTGTTGAATCATGCATAACTCACTGTAATAAGGCAGCACAATACAGCGAGAGGAAAAAATAATACGGTAATGCTTTATTCATGTTTCTCTTCTCACACTTTGGAACACGTACAAAATGATTTATAAATGAGCATCACATCCATCTTTATTGGTTTGATAATGAAATAGCATGTAAAGATTGCAGCAAGCGGAGTCCTACGACTACAGGAACATTCTCTTGATACCAACAAAAGGAACAAGAAAACATTTCGAGGACCACCAATTCATAAACGACAGATAAAATACACTTGAACTCCCACACACTGATATACCATATATATTTACATCATATAGAATTCCATGAAAACTAAAGCACTTTAAACTGTTTACCCTTTTTTTAAAACATCTTTTGAGGAGATACAGGCATGTCCCACAGGCAAGCGTTTTTGTTTTTTTTTTTCCCCCTGGTTCATACTCGTACAAGTCCCTTCAGTGGCAGGATTGACTAGTAGGAGCTTCTTATAAGCAGTTTGCAATTTGGACAGTTCAGAAGTCGTTCAGGTAGGCATAGCAACCATATCAAAGAGTTAAAAGGTCAAGGGGCGGGACTTGTCAGAATATGAGCAGGGAAAAAAAAAAAAAAATAATGCACACTCGGGCTCTTCACATTCCTGCAACCATTTTCCCATGATACTCTTTACCCTCTTCTGTCCCAGACACTGGTGGGGTTTGGTCTACGGTCTCCTGTACGGAATCTTGAGTGGGTGGTTTTTGGGGCACCTCGGCCTCCTCTTTCCCTTGGGTGTCTCTTTTGGTGAGTGTGCTTTTCCCGTTATCAACCTGATCAAAGAAATCTTTCATGGCCTCCTCATACATCTCGTAAGGCAACTGTCCGTTTGAGGCGGAATCGATGGCTCTCTTGCGATCGCTCGAGCTGGTGTCGGGGTACTCGGTCAGGAGTTTGGCTGCGAGGAAGGTTGACTCTTCGTCCTCGTCCACCGCGTCATCATCATCGTAGTCGTCTTTTCTTTTGCTTGGAGCTTTGTTTAACTCGGACAGGAACAAGCCCCCCCGTCTTCCGCTTGGGTTGAAGTACTTTGCCATGGCTGTTTTGTAGGGCCTTTGCTTGAGCAAAGAAAATTTTGCATTCTTGTTGGCCAGATTCCCTAACCCAAGCACTTTCAGGATGTCCTCAGTTTTGACATCATGAGGGATATCGCTCACTGTGACTTCAGGCTGTCGACCGTTGTAATACTTGATGACCCGGCTCTTGTACCGAGGTTGGCTGGGCTTCCTAGCCAGCTGGTTCTCAGGAAGGCGTTGTTGTTGTTTTCTGGTTTCCTCCATGAAGAGCATTCCAACCAAGTCCTCTGGAGGCACCTGGAGCTTCATTGAAATGGCCGACAGCAGTTGTTTAACTGCCCTGGGGTCGATAAGAGAGGGTCGGGATAGCAGCCTCCTCCTTCCTTCCATCAGGTCCCGTTTTTGTGCTTGGTCTGTCATCTCCAAGACCTTCAACAGGTAGTAATCCACGAGTTTTGTGTCATCCTCTGGGTTCTCATCGTCCTCTTCTGTGGGGCTGGCCCGTCTTTCAATGGCCTCGCCCTGCTCGCCGTTATCCCCCAGCCCTCGTTCATACTCTTCATGGCTTCCTTTTACTACTTCCTCCGTTTCGAGCTGCTCCTCTAACGGCACCCATTCCTCCCCTCCGGTCACGTCCTCGTACGCCAGGTTCCTAACCCTGTAGAGGTCGTCATCGTCTTCGCCGTCTTCGTCATCCTGGTTCTCTCGCTTCTGGTTCTGTGCCGCTGAGAGTTTACCAAGCTCTTCGAATATAGAGCGCATGTTGGCGAGGCTCTGAGGAGTGTACTGCTCGTCCAAATCCTCAGTCGCCCGCTTGTTGTCCCTGCGGTTCTCCTCATCCTCGAACATCAACGGGTACTTCTTGTGTGGCTTCACAAAGCCCCCGTAGTCTCCAACAGGGCTCTCAGAGTCTGCCATGGGGCGTCTACTCTTGTGAAGGCGGCGCTCATTACCAGGCGCTGGCTGGCTTTCCGGGCTCTCTCCAGTTTGTTCGAGCATCCGCAGCAAAGATCGAACCCACTGTGGCACCTTGTTATCAGGCCAATGGGAGGCGTCATCACGCGTGGGCGCGTTCTCGTCCTGCAGGGAGGCGAGCTGCACTAGAAATCGGAATTTGTCCACCTCGTCATAGTCCCCGGTCGGGCTCTCTGGTCCGTCCGCTCTCTGCTTCAAGCTTTCGATGTACTCCAGGGCTTTGATCATATCAGAGCTGGGAGCAAGAAAGCCAGCCTGGTCTCCGCCTCGCAGGCGATGGTGGCGCACTGAGGCACCCTGCAGGGTTAGTGTTTGGAGGAGGGTAGCGAGCAGGACCGCCACCCCTCTGCCGGACAGTTTCGGTAGTGACAACATCATACCACCTAGGGATAAACAAGCATAAAACTAGTTAACACATGCACTCTTATTATTTATTTATGTTTGTTGCAAAAATTGGTTTTAAAAAGGTAGCGAAAATAAAAAAATAATTTTGTTTAAGTTTAAACTACCTATGTGGGCAAACTACTTGGAGTTGTTTTAGGACCAAAAATTGTTTCCGAGACCGAGCAGAAGAGACGCTCCGAGCCCCGAGGCAGCAATGAGCTCAGTCAGAACACAACATGTTTTTAAACGACAACAGCACCGGATGAGTCACCGCCTGTTGTCAAGGTAACCTTTCACTTGTGGCTACGGTTCTTTAAGAACAGATCTATTGATATTTTTTCAAGAACAAATTGTAAGAACAAATCTCGATTAAATAAAGCAGGCTAAATGGAATACACTGATCTTTTCGCGACGAAATCGAGCTCGAGATGCTGATGATGAGTGATAGTAGCCTATCTAATCAAGCAAAGCCATAAAGAAACGCGAAAAAAGCTGTACTTCTCAGTAACCCTCGCAAAGCAGAGTAAATCATACGTGAACTATCTTCCCACAGCATCATTTTGTGATTGCAAAAATTAAAATGAGCCGCCGTACCTTTTGTGTAGAGCTCAGAGAATGTGAATGAGCGTGAACAGCATGTCCTCCGTGTTGACTCGATGCGCTTCGGTTGTGTTTCAGCACCGGACAGCTCCTCGCGCTATATGAGGCGGCACCTGATCAATGCGTCACCGATGCTCACGCAATATCGAGGCTGTGCATCCGTACCATTCACATCGCTTCTTTCTAGTGGGAAACTGAACTAACCTCTTATATTAGCCGGTTGGTCTGTGTTTTTAGGTGTGTTTTATTCATAAAGAAGAGGGTAGCCTTTTTTTCTTTCTTTCTTTCTTTTTTTTTTTTTTTGAACAAAATAGGATTTTACCATAGTTTCTACAATACAATTTAAGTAATAATACAATTCATAAAACTGCTCTCAGCTGTTTAAGATATCAAACAAAATGGCAGAACAATTCTGAAGCCTCAAACAGTTTAAGGAATTCCCATATTCATTTAATATATATATAGGGATATATAAATATATATAAAAATATATATAAAAATATAAATATATATATGTAATTTATTGATATATATATATATGTATATAAATAATTTATATATATATATATATATATATAGTTTGTGTGTGGACAATAAATATATATACTATTATTTGGGTGAAAGTACTGTATATGAAATTGCAAAATGAAATGTTGTTTCAGGTATTTTCTTTTTATTTTCATCTTATTCATTTTGAGTTTGAGAATAGGCATAGGCGTGGAATATAAAAATGGTTTCTTCATTATCTTTCTGTACACACAGGCATCACAGAGTTAAACTGTCAGGCGATGAGTCACACACACGCACAAACGCACACTGTGGGACTCGTTGGGGAGAGGAAGGCCTCTGATAAATATACAGCTGCCGGTTGTGGATCTCTCCCACTGTCCCTAGACACCTTCAGTCCCGAGCATTTATTAGATCCTGCGGTGGGGCCTGTCAGCAGCTGAATTAGGTGCCCTAGTGACATTAGTGCCAAAATGACATGGATCTGTACTTGATCACTTTTCCTGGAACACAGACAGAAGTCTCTGCAGAGAAAGCTTTGTCCTTTTTTTCCCCAAGCACTTCATTTGAAGTATTTTTAGCTGCAGTTTCCAAGTACAAAATGAAAAGAAAAGAGTTTGTTATTTTTGACATGCTTACCCAGACAGCCTTGTATTGTCCTGTAGTCTTAAAAATAAATACCTATAGTTGGAACCAAAAAGGATAATGCTAAATGTTTAAAGAGTTTCACAAGAACTTTTATTCTTTTTGAAGCTCATCCATGCGGTGCTTTAAAGAATTATAGGCACTAATGCGCGTACGTCCAGGAGCCCAATTTCAATGAGGATATACATATATATAATTCACTCTAATGGTAAACTCTGTAAGACTATTGCCTTTGTAACACAGTTCGTAAGAACGGGAAGAAGGAGGCAGGAACCGGCGAACGTTCAACATAATTTTTTATCAAATAAATACACATTAACAAAACGAAAGTAAAATGGCGGCAGTTCCTCACGGAGACTGCCATCCACACAAACATAATAAAACATAAAATAAAGTCCAGGCCTGGACTCCTCTCTCGTCCTTCACTGTCGTCGCTCCTCTTTTATGCTTCCGGAGCTCTTCCGTGAGAGATACGAGACCGGTGCAGCGCGCAGCTAACGCCCATCATCTCTCGCGCCACCGGCCTCGCGCCGTTCCCTCACGGCTCTTGCCTGCCCTGCTCGTCACAGCCTTATAAATCATTCAATTTAAAATATCGTCCTCGTATCTCATGGTGCATTCAAGTCCTACTGGGAAATTCGTATTCACGTGGTGGGAAGTTCAGGGGCGCTCAAGTCACTTTCGTCGGAGTAAGATGGCGGTGTGCTTTCTCTTAATTAATTACACAAAAATACAGCACTTCTACTTATAGAAAAGAAAGAACAAATAATGTAGATCAGTTGTGTTTAGCTCTTTTATGTTTTTAATTAATTTATGAAGCCACTGTAAACTGTATCATTACATATTATAATGCTAGCATATTTTGTGTGGGCAGAAAAGCCTCACAATGTCATTACTAAATGCCTTTAATATTCTAGTATTCCGACATTTTTCTCACTGACACGCCCCCAACTCGTATAGATCGGCCTTAAAGAAAATCCCGAACTTCCCACTCGTATTTACGACATTGTGGTGGCGTTCATGTGCATTCAGCTCTTAAATACGATCTTTCTAACGCACCCCTTTTTTATATAATGAATCATTACTATTGGCCACCCTTTACATCTGTCTGTGGGTTTTGCAAATATTTAACCTATGAAAAGAGCTTGTGACAAAACCTCGTATCTCCATTGGATCATCAAACTGTCAGTCAAACCTCACAACTCCACCAGTCACGCACAGTTTGGACCTTCTCTGTTTACAATGCAAAGGTAAAGAAAGAACTGATTGTTTGAATAAGTACAGCATTTTCTTTACACAAGACACACTATATATATATATATATATATATATATATCAGTATAAAGGCTATTGTTTTATGTATTTGAGGAGCGGAAAAGAATGTCGTCAAGTCATAGTGCAGTCAGTGCTGTCTTCAACAGCCTGTGAGAACTACTTCATCTTTAATAACATGATGTTTTGGCCAAATGACAAAAAACTGAGCGTCCACATAGGCACAATAAACTTAATAACTCATAAGTTGATAAAAACATAACGCAAGCATAAACTTTCCATTGGACGAAAGGTTCTTTATAGTGGAAAATGGCTCTTTAGATTAATTGTTCATTGAAAGGTTCTTTGGAGAACCAAATAATGTTCGTCAGTGGCATCACGTCAAAACCCACCTTTATTTTTAAGAGTGTGCTGACCTGAATAATCTATAACTTAACATCAAGGACTTTATTAATCTCCAGAGAACCATAGCAAAAAAGTCATATTAGTCCCTGACAGGAACGGTGGACATATTTCTTCACTAAAAGCGCTGCGCAGTTTGTTGCTGCATTGTTTTTAGTGCATACTTATTCTGGACTCAACCCACAGTCAGCTGACTGCACTCTGGGGAAAGAGGGGTGAGACAGGCCCTCCTGACGTTAGTAGAGCAGTCACATGATCAGATGAGTCATAAGCCTGTGTGTGTGTGTGCATTTGGGGTTGTTTCCATGTCTGTAGAACCAAACAATCCTTTCTATTTTTGCTTCTTGATTCATAAAAAATACATATCTACTGACTTTCATTAGCAATTAGGAGAAGTGCTGGGTTTCAGCACAGCTGTTCTCCTGAAAAGCTGTCTAAAAACTCCTCCCTGCTTTCTCAATAAGATTACAAGGAAATCAATCCTCAACTCATTGAATTGCTCCATTTTCTCCCCTTAACAATATTAATGATTCTTTCTGTTGCAGTGATGATCATTCAACCTAGAGAGCGGATTGGGAAAATAACACTGAAGAGATGACTCTGAAACACGTCTTGCTGGAATTGGCTATAAATAGGCGTTGTGGAGGTGTGAGCAGGAGGTTACAGTCATGTGTGCGTGGACTGTGACGGATGATCTGATAGGCTGAAAGACGTGTAGGCGGGTTGACGAGGGATTCTCTTGGTATAAGCAGGATTCTGCACATTAATTGCATCTAATGAGATGCAAGAGTGAATCAGATGATTTTTTCTAGTCTACTTCTTTACCTGTTATCCAGCTGAATGGCTAAAATAAGATCTGTTAAACAGGGCCAGAACTGGCCTTTAAATAACTATAAAGACATTATAGTGTCCCCAAAGACAAATCACAAATAACATCTCCTTACAGTCAACATGAAAATGGACTGTATTTACTTTTTAAAGGGATCGTTCACCCAAAAATGAAACGTTGCTGTTAGTTTACTCACCCTCAGGCCTTCCAAAATGTAGGTGTCTCTTTTTCTTCCATAAAACAGATTCTAAGATTTCTAGCTGAAACCTCTGTGATTCATATAATGGATTCATTGAGGTCTTAAGAAGTAAACGGTTGCTCTATGGAAGAAACTGAGCATTAGTTACAACATTTTTACTTCTAATCCACTGCTTTGGCACACATAAAGAAGATTTTTAGCTGAAACCGAGGCCCTCTGTGATTCAAATAATGGAAATCAACGGGTGGCGTCACTTTGAGATTCAAAAAAACATACGCAGACAAAACAAAATGAATACCTGCGGCTCCTGATGATACATTGAGGTCTTAAGAAGCGAAACAATCAGTGTATGCAAGAAACTGAACATTATTTACAGTATTTTTACCTCTAATCCATAGCCTCGCCAAACGGTCTTGAGCACATTCGTGACGATCTGGAGCGAAGCTTCCTGTCGCATTATGACGTTTGGAGGACGTGCGTGCTGTATCGTTCGTGATGAGTCACCGAGGACCAGGGTTTTACATTTCTATTGAAGAAAAAAGGTCACCTGCATCTTGGATGGCCTGAGGGTGAGTAAATTAACAGATTTTCATTTTTGGGTGAACTATCCCTTTAAAAGCCTGTATGCTCCAGGTCTTGTGTAATACTTTGCTGTACCTCTGAAATGATTTCCATCAATATCTCTTATCTTATAGAGCAATATAAAATGGCCATCCTCTTGCAAAGTGCGGGTATACTAATGTACAAAAACAAACATGTACGATCTATGAGTCATTCCCACTCACTTTAGTACCTGTTATAATCACTCCATGACACGCAGAGACCGCCGAGTATCGAGGGCCACTGAAGTGCCTGTTGGTTTCTGTTGACTCTGGAATTACAACCCTTGATTGAGATTCTAGAAACCACACAACGCCACTGTCAATCTCCTCAGCAACCACAGATAAGGAGAAATGGAAAAAAAGACAAGAGTAAAAAAGAAAGAGACAGAGAGAATGAAGCGAGGAGCAGCACAGGGGACACAGAAAGTAAAAGAATTAATTGACTGATAGATTTCATCGCTTGTATTTATGAGAATGACAGCAGAGAGACGATGCAGCCCTCCCTTTCTATTCTCATTGACATTCATCCTCCTCTCCCTCCCTCCGCTGTGCTGTCAGCCCATCCCAGCATACTGAACACAGCTCTGGGTAACTGATGCTTTCATTGAGCCGAATCAAATCAACATCCTTCAGAACAGGCCAAGCATATAATCTCGACTCAAGCTGTCAGTTTACGGAACAGGAAAAAATCTGCTGTATTCTCAAAGCTCTGGGCTGCTTCAGTTCAGATACATTAATAGAACGAATTAAGTATAGATAATAGATTTCAGTGATTTAAACAAGTATCAAATAACCTGCGTTGTTTGTGAGACTTGTTGAAGTAAATAGGTTTCATGTTGACTTTAAAGAGATCTCATTTGTGATTTGTCTATGGGAGGCACTATAAAGGCCAGTTCTGCCCCTTAATCTCTCTCTCCCCCCTCCCTATTTTTTCCATCTTGCTTGACTCCTTGTCTCCATGGTGATCTTCGGCTATACGTCTTTCACTCATCTCTCTTGTTCACTTGTTCTGTAAGTGTTGAAGCGAGGGGCTACGTGTGTGGCAGGTGGGTTGTAATAAGGATAGGAAGACTATCGTTTATCTGTCATTTCTTTCTCTTCCTTTTTATCTGTCTCTTTTTCTCTCTCGCTCATCTAATGAGAACAATTTTGTTCTAAGGAGAACAGGAGGGAGCAGGGAGCGTTGTTATTGTTAATGCTGTAACTGCTTGAACTTCTGGAAATAGTTCACCAAAAAGTAAATTATGTAACCCTCATGTTGCTCCAAACCCATTTCTTACACTAATAATAACAAAATATCTTCTTTTATGATGTTTTTTTTCACTCCACAACAGAATATAGGGACTAGGTGGATTTAAAGGTGGTTTTAATCTCCTCAAAGGAGCAATGACAGTATTAGTTATTCATAAAATTATAAAAATTCTAATATTATAAAAAAAATACAGTATATATTTTGTAATATAATTGTGTTATTTGCACTTATATAATTTTATTATAATTTTATCATTTTAAAGCAATAATAATACTTTAATGTATATTTTTGTATAATTTAATTTAAATAAAAAATAAAAAACATTAATAAAAAGTATTATCATTTTAGTTTATTATTTTGCATCTTATTTATAATTTTATTATTTGCACTTATACAAAATTATTTTCTAATTAATAATAATGTTTATAATCCCAACTAATATTTGCATTCATACAAAATTATCGAAACATATTTTTATTTTATTTTTAATTTTATTATTTATTTTATTTCTTTATCTTTTTATAATTTACTGTTTTTGTCCTGCTATTCAAGGCCCAATAAAAACAGACCTGGAACCCATTTTTGGGTTGTGACCCACCAATTTTAACATGCATGTCTGTGAAGATCCAAACCCATTTTTGTGTGTTTTTTTTTTTTTGTTTATTTTGCTCTAACTCATAATTAGTCTTATTATTAGCCATTTTTCTCCTTCTTTCATACATTCAGTCTCTCTCCCCCCTCCCTCCAAACTCCTTCACCTTTCTCTGACTCATAGGTCTGAATGACGTGTTCTCTTACGTGTGGAGCAGAGGCTCTTTTCATTTTTCTATCTCTTAACAATTCATCAGTATCCCTAATGAGGAGAAATGGACATTGACGTCAGACGGTTTCTCCTAGTCTTTCCATCTCTCTTGCCGTCTCCTACGCTCTCTATTCTGTTCTGTCCCTTTCAGAACTCTTTTGGTGCATTGAAATGTCCAAACGGCCACATGTGATGGTGACCTTGTGCTTTTGTCGAATTATCAGCATGTTCCGTAGTCAGATGTGTTAGGTTAGCTGCCACATTCACCAGCTGTGAGAAGCCCAACACCATCTGCTTCGTCCTGGCACAGTTTGTCACCCTTTTTGAACTGCATTCTGGAAAATTTTAAAGCATTCGGGAAAGTATTCCAGCAGATGGTACAGTATTTAAGATATCTTCAGTTGGTACAGCCTCATTGATATTGAGAATAAGAAGTGTTGTGTTTTAGAAGCCGTTTCCCCTAAGCATTTTAATTGACTTTTGAGACCAGTTAAAGGTGCAGTGAGCAATTTCTTAGAAACACTGCTGATATTTGAAATCATCCCAAAATAACACGCCCCTCCCTTCATTGCTTCGCCCCCAAAAAAGAGCGGATGTCACTTACCATAGCTGAAGTGAGGCAAAATAATATAATGATGAGGAATGAACAGCAAGGAAGAACAAATAATAATAGGTTGTTAGTCACCAGCAGCACTGAAGCTTGTCACCATTGGCTATTACATTTTTTTATTTTACTCACCAGACATTTTACATGGATTGCAAGAACAATGCAAATGAAAAAAATTTATATAGATAAAATATGAAAATATACATTTATATGGCCATATTAGGTAAAAAGTAGAGGCTGTGGTCTTTTGCCTCCTTGTTAGTGTGCCTGCCTCCCGTGCCAGAGACCTGGGTTCAAGACCCGCACAGAGCGGGGCGAGTAGGACTTTAACATATTCATGTACCATAAGCATTTATATGGTACTGTAATACTAGTGTAATACCATCGTGGTTGTGTCCAAAACATACACTAGTATCATACTACAGTCGTGGCCAAAAGTTTTGAGAATTACATAAATATTAGTTTTCACAAAGTTTGCTGCTAAACTGCTTTTAGATCTTTGTTTCAGTTGTTTCTGTTTCTGTTCTTTTTCAGGACCTCTGCAATTCGACTGGGCATGCTCTCAATCAACTTCTGGGCCAAATCCTGTCTGATAGCAACACATTCTTTCATAATCACTTCTTGGAGTTTGTCAGAATTAGTGGGTTTTTGTTTGTCCACCTGCCTCTTGAGGATTGACCACAAGTTCTCAATGGGATTAAGATCTGGGGAGTTTCCAGGCCATGGACCCAAAATTTCAACGTTCTGGTCCCCGAGCCACTTAGTTATCACTTTTGCCTTATAGACGGTGCTCCATCGTGCTGGAAAATGCATTGTTCTTCACCAAACTGTTGTTGGATTGTTGGAAGAAGTTGCTGTTGGAGGGTGTTTTGGTACCATTCTTTATTCATGGCTGTGTTTTTGGGCAGAATTGTGAGTGAGCCCACTCTCTTGGATGAGAAGCAATCCCACACATGAATGGTCTCAGGATGCTTTACTGTTGGCATGACACAGGACTGATGGTAGCGCTCACCTTTTCTTCTCCTGACAAGCCTTTTTCCAGATGCCCCAAACCATCGGAAAGGGGCTTCATCGGAGAATATGACTTTGCCCCAGTCCTCAGCAGTCCATTCACGATACTTTCTGCAGAAGATCAATCTGTCCCTGATGGTTTTTTTGGAGAGAAGTGGCTTCTTTGCTGCCCTTCTTGACACCAGGCCATCTTCCAAAAGTCTTGGCCTCACTGTGCGTGCAGATGCGCTCACACCTGCCTGCTGCCATTCCTGAGCAAGCTCTGCACTGGTGGCACTCCGATCCCGCAGCTAAATCCTCTTTAGGAGACGATCCTGGCACTTGCTGGACTTTCTTGGACACCCTGAAGCCTTCTTTACAAGAATCAAACCTCTTTCCTTGAAGTTGCTGATGATCCTATAAATTGTTGATTTAGGTGCAATCTTAGTAGCAACAATATCCTTGCCTGTGAAGCCATTTTTATGCAACGTAATGATGGCTGCACACGTTTCTTTGCAGGTCACCATGGTTAACAATGGAAGAACAATGATTTCAAGCATCTCCCTCCTTTTAACATGTCAAGTCTGCTGTTCTAACCCAATCAGCCTGACATAATGATCTCCAGCCTTGTGCTCGTCAACATTCTCACCTGAGTTTACAAGACGATTACTGAAATGATCTCAGCAGGTCCTTTAATGACAGCAATGAAATGCAGTGGAAAGGTTTTTTTGGGATTAAGTTAATTTTCATGGCAAAGAAGGACTATGCAATTCATCTGATCACTCTTCATAACATTCTGGAGTATATGCAAATTGCTATTATAAAAACTTAAGCAGCAACTTTTCCAATTTCCAATATTTATGTAATTCTCAAAACTTTTGGCCACGACTGTACTTTTATAATCCAGGCTTACTAGAAAAACATGCATGTAGTATCATTTTTGCGTTATATTACATTGCATCTTGCAAAAGCGCCACATGGAGCTGGTTGTATGATGCAAACATCAAAATGTATTAGTTTACAAATCATGCAATATGTTTAAAAGTGTTTTGAAGTCACACCATAGTATTGTGCAAGGAACCAAGTGGAAACATATATCGATAATTTGCCACATAATCACAATTTGCGTGAAAAGGAATAAACGTTGGTGTTTTACTGCCATTACTGTTCGTTTCAGTTGGAAACCGCAGTGATTTTTCCAATGAGCGAATGTTGACTTTTTTGCTAAATTAAACCAGCATGGATTTTCATTATTGGCTAGTCATTTCAGTAGGTTAAGAGAAGGTTTCTTGTGAATCTCTGGCTGCGACACTCCCTCTAGCCCACGCATAACCAGCACGAACACACTGTTGTTATTGTGGCAGATTGTGCGAATTAGATTCCTCATACAGAACATCGCAGATATGGTTATAATTATAAACAGTCAAAAAATGAGCCAAGCAACTGCATAAATGTGTGTTTGTGTCTTTATGTGGGGGAGTCCAGAACGTTTTCACACCTTTAATGAATCACAGATCTGAGAAAAACACTGAGCACTGAGGGGAAAACACAGGAAAATGACCTTTGCTTGCATAGCCGAGCGCGGTTGGAGTCTCTCTGTTCATTAAAATCATCCAGCTCTACATCTGAGAGAGCCAGAGGAAGCCTGTACATAAGGGAAAGGGGTGACAGCCCTGTCACAGTGCTATAAGTGCCAGAGTTTGACCACACAGTGAGTTTCTCATTAGATCTTCCCTTCCCACATGTACACAGAGCTGCCCGCTGACACCCTCCCTTCCTCTCTCTACCGATCTCTCTCTCTCTCTCTCTCTCTCTCTCTCTCTCTCTCTCTATCTATCTTGGTGGAGTGGCTATAAATATATCCCAGTGATGACTCATATACCAGACATATCAATATCTCCAACTACGCACACACACACACACACACACACACATTGGGTTTCGATGTTTTATGAGGACTGTCCATAGACATACTGAATTGATTAACTGTACAAACTGTATACTCTGTCCCCTAAACATACCCATTACAGAAAACTTTTTTACATTTTCCAAAAATATAATTTAGTATGATTTATTAGCTATTTTCCTCATGCCCCAACAAGTACAAGATATTCCCATCTTTGTGGCAACAAAACACAGTCTTACACCAACTGCTGCTGTAGTTTAAAGTTGTGAAATACTAAAATTACTATTCATATTTTTTGTTCATATATATTCAGTGGGGTCCAAAAGTCTGAGGACATGTATGAACATACTTTCTTTTTTTTTTTAAATGAAATGTCGTTTAATAACTGGTGTTTAAAAATTGTGTAATTTAAAATTGTATTATCAACATAATTTGAGTTGATTTACAGTAGAATGATAATGTCTTAGTGTTTGGTTTGTACTTTTATTTTAATGGCAGAATAGTTTCATTTTCTATTTCTCATCATTTTACTTTATCCAACTTTCATAGTTTTCAACTTTCAACTTTCATGAAATATATATATATATATATATATATATGAATGATATTTGGATGCATTTGTTTGTCTGTGTGGGAATCAATCTAAGGTTTCCCTCATTTCCCCCTGATGATTATTTTGTTTATTGCTTTTTTCTGATTTGTCATTCTTCATCTGTCACTTCCAGTGTCACAGATGGAGAACAACAAACACATCCTGACAGACAGTCTGCTGTCTCCCTGTCTCTCCCTGTCTCTCCCTCTCCCTCCCTCTCCCTCTCTCTCTCTCCCTCCCTCTCCCTCTCTCTCTCTCCCTCTCTCTCTCTCTCCCTCTCCCTCTCTCTCTCTCTCTCTCTCTCTCTCTCCCTCCCTCTCTCTCTCTCTCTCTCTCTCTCTCTCTCTCTCTCCCTCTCCCTCTCTCCCTCTCTCTCTCTCCCTCTCTCTCTCTCTCTCCCCCCTCTCCCTCCCCCCCTCTCTCTCCCCCTCTCTCTCCCCCCTCTCTCTCCCTCCCTCCCCCCCCCCCTCTCTCACACACAATTATTCTGTCATCAAAATTAAAGAGGACAAACGAAATACTAAGACATTCTCATATTCATTCTACTGTAAATCAACTTGTCACTCAAATTATGTTGATAACACATTTTTTTTAAATAAGTATGTTCATTGATGTTGTCAGACTTGTGGACTCCTCTGTATGTGTCTGTGTTTAGGACTGAGACTCTGCCGGTGATCCATGCTATTGACTTGCTGAGTTTGATGCACATAAGTTTTTAATAATGGCCTTTTATTGAACAGTAAATGATTTGTGGAGACTGCAATACTCATTAAGGTCTGATTGAAAAAATAGGTGCACGTCATAAATACAAGCTGTTAGAGAGGGTGAGGAGAGAGGCTTCTGAGGATTAGTCATAAATTGAAATTGGGAGAATCATGATGTGTTTGGCAGTGCTCCATGTTTACCACAAGCTCCCAGCGGATCCTCCGATAGAAATTCCTTGTTTTGCTTGTCGGCTGATTTGCAGCCAGTGATTCGAGTCAAAGAGCCTGAAATGTACCTAAATATATCCATACAAGAGTTGAAACATATTCATATTTTGCATTACAATAATGGATTATCTATCTATCTATCTATCTATCTATCTATCTATCTATCTATCTATCTATCTATCTATCTATCTATCTATCTATCTATCTATCTATCTATCTGTCTATCTATTGCTCTATCGTTATATATATTGTTCTATCTATCTATCTATCTATCTATCTATCTATCTATCTATCTATCTATCTATCTATCTATCTATCTATCTATCTATCTATCTATCTATCTATCTATCTCTATCTATCTATCGTTATATCTATCGTTATATCTATCTATCTATCTATCTATCTATCTATCTATCTATCTATCTATCTATCTATCTATCTATCTATCTATCTATCTATCGTTATATCTATCGTTATATCTATCGTTATATCTATCTATCTATCTATCTATCTATCTATCTATCTATCTATCTATCTATCTATCTATCTATCTATCTATCTATCTATCTATCTATCTATCTATCTATCTATCTATCTATCTATCGTTATATCTATCGTTATATCTATCTATCTATCTATCTATCTATCTATCTATCTATCTATCTATCTATCTATCTATCTATCTATCTATCTATCTATCTATCTATCTATCTATCTATCGTTCTATCGTTCTATCGTTCTATCGTTATATATATTGATCTATCTATCTATCTATCTATCTATCTATCTATCGTTATATCTATCTATCTATCTATCTATCTATCTATCTATCTATCTATCTATCTATCTATCTATCTATCTATCTATCTATCTATCTATCTATCTATCTATCTATCTATCGTTCTGTCTATCTATCGTTCTGTCTATCTAACATTTTTTGCAGTGTTTATAGGCGATATCAGTATGAAATGTGAATTTTGATCACCCAAATCTCACAGGAAAACAAAACTATTTGTGAAGTGGGGATTTCGTATGTATTTGTACGAAGTAAAAAAAGTAAGCATGAAGGTCCTTCCGTAAACCAATCTGCATCTGGAGCGTAAGCAGATCACACTAAATTGTACAAATGAGATTGTACAGATTCATATATATATTAGCCACCAATTTGCCAAAACATAAAACAGTGACCATGAAATTGAATTGGGTTTAATGTAGCATGATCGATGCAGGACTGAGTCATTCATCTGTTCCTGATCCACGGCTGTGTGCAGGGCTTGACTCACTCTGTTTAATTAAAAGAACTATGCTTGATTTGATGTTTTCAACACATCTTCTATAAAGCCATTCTCTGACTTTTTTTTTTTCTCTTTCACAAAGCTATGCTGACTTGTCACCAAGTTTCTAAGAATTTCTTTGTTTCCTTCCATCTCCACCTCCTGATGATCTCAAAAGACAGTCGCTGTCGGCTTGTGGCCTTGGTTTCCATGGACACCGATACTTGTTCTAAGGACTGACTTGTTTAGTTGACTCTAGTCTTGTATAGGCGCGTTTTGAAACAGCAATCTCCCGAGCGTTGAGTGCACATCATCCGAGGATTCAAGCCCTGAATGTTTAAAGAGTAATGATTAAAATGTCTGAGGTCAACCGAGCAAGGTCACAGAGACGTGCTTTATATATGCGAACCTATCAAAATATGTTGTCCCACTCTTGAGCTTGCACAATTCTGATAGAAAATTAAGATTTCTTTTTAAAAAAGGAAATTTTAGTTGTATTGGGGAATGTTTTTTTTATATTCTTTAAAAATTTGACTTTTTTGGAAGCCATTTTTCCTTCTGTAATGGAACAATATTTGCATTGTGCATCTGAATCTGTGAATTTTTTTATTTCATGTTGACTATCTCTTAAAATTAAGTAAATATTGCTTGGAAAATATAAATTTTTTTCACAAAGTGTGTACATGAATAAGATTGTTGCTTAAAAAAGGGCTTCTAAACCTCAAAGCCTAGTCTCTGTATTCTGAGCTATAATAAGTAACATTCAAGCATATTATCATCATTTGACATTACTAAGCAAAAATTACAGTAGATATGGATTTCAGAGTGATTCTCTCTAGGGTAAATTATCTGATGCTGACATCTACTGGTGAATAAAAGAAGATCCACATAAATGTACTATTGAATTAAATGTCACATTCTTATAAATTTATATATAGACAAATCTATTTCAAATAATTCTAAATCATAAATATGAACCACTGATGATCATTTCTTACAACTAAAAAAAAAAAAAAAAAAATCTGAAAATAATGGCACATGAATAATACTCAAAGATCCCCTCGTAATTCACGAAACTTTATTCCGTATAACATAGTTTCAAGGCCAAATTACAAATAAATAATGGAGTTGTTTGCTATGACCTGCTTGTTGTAAGACAGTAACCACCAACACAGAGGAGAAAAGACCCCAAACCCGGTCAGTAAGAGACTAAACATATTTAAAGGAGGTATTACATCTGTACATCTGCTTAATGCAACTGACTTTGAATTTCTGACTTTAAAAGTCATATTTACAGAGCGGGCAACAGAAGAAGAGAATGAATCCCCCTAACATCCTCCTTGTGTGTCTGTGTGGAGACAATAAACATCTTTCTGAATCAAGAATGTAAATTAGGATGCGGGCAATGTTGATGGCATCGGCGTCTAACTCTGTGATTCATTCATTTGGGTAAGTTGTTGCCAGGGACATGACTGACAGGTGAATACACCAATCAGATTACGTAAATAAGGTGGAGCTCTCTCTGGACCAACTGCTGATTGGCCAGCTACTTGTGGCTGGAACCAATAACATTGCAGGATGTAAATGAAGCACAATCAAGGTGAGCAGGACAGCAGCTCTGAGAGGAGATGAGTCACTCCCTGAATTTGAAGACAAAAATAAATTAAATCAAAAGTATAAATTCCTATAAACCACTTTTAATTTCCACTGTGTAAAAAAGGCAATCAACATCCTCCATCGAGCTCAGGAAAGGCAGACTTGTCTAGTTCAGGAACACCATTTGCTTTCAGTTCCTTTTAGGACACAGAAAATGAATAAAAAAAGTACTTTCAGTAAAGAACAGTAAAGCTGGAGTGTTTCTACGACTAAAAATTAAGCAGAACCGTGTCTAAAGGAATCCAGAAAACATCTCGTATAAAAACCAAAAAAAAAAAAGAAATGTTAAGTGCTGAAAATCAACAAATATAGTACATTTTCACATAAATAATGAATAAATGTACAGATTTAGAAACATTTGCCCCATGTTTGCAAATGCCACCTTTGTCAATGTCCGAGATACAATATGTTCTTTTTCAAAGCTTGTTTGGTTTACATCTCCTGAATCATGCAAAGTCAAATGCGAATCATAATGCATCAATCGTGGAATCATGTTAGCAGAATAAATGTGTCACTTCCGTTACATGGAAGAGGCTGGAGACATTCATGCTCTTGGGGCCGAACGGTGCGTAACATATGATGTATACTCCGAAGTCTATTGCACATTCAAATTCATACGTCTCCTCTTTGTTGAAGTCACTAATCATTTCATACGATGACAATATCACGATATAATAAAAAAATGGCCGTTTAAGAAAACAAAGGGTACTCCAACTACTCCACTTCAGCACTTTGCTCCCTTGCAAAACATCCATGCGACACAATGGCTGACATCATACTGTATAAAAGAAATAAGGTTAAAGGCGTAACAAATTCAGACAAAAAAAATGAGTTCAACAATATGGAGTCATACATTTTGTGTGATCCTTAGGCAAACCCTGTAGAGATGAGTCAAGGAATGTGGGAGTGAATTGTTCAGATGCTAAACGCAAAGCATACACTCGGGTGGACGCCAACTCACTGACACAGACTGAAAATTTGGATAATGTATGCGAGTGAAATTGGATTAAGTATAAGTATAGCTTTCTGTAGTATTAGAGCACATCTCTGGCTTAAGACCGCTCTCTTTGCAGCGCTAAAACGGCTTTGGCGCAGCATTCGAACAGCTAGATGGCGTAATAATGGTTTGGATTGTTAGGATTTTCTGCAGCTCTTTCTAGATACACAGTTCTCAATGTGCGCTAGCAGTTGAGCTACGTAATTTCACACAGGGCAACTGTAACAGCCTTTGGATACGAGTAAACAACTGAAGCCGAGGTTCAAAGTAACAAAATGTCAAGTACACATGCCAAGATTCCATTTTGAGAAAAAAGTAACATTGTAACAGATACATTTAGAGAAACATTCCACACACATCCAAATCTTGCACGGCTCACAAAGCTATTTCAGACCAAAACATCAGTCCTCAAACAACCCCCCCCTCCCCAAAAAAAAGAAATTAAGTCTGAACAAATAGGTCAAAGCTAACAAAGAAATAAGCAAAAAAAAATACTGCCAAATTGTAAAACATTTCCCTGCATAGACTCGAGATGAGAATTCAGTGTGACCGCGTCGCAGTAGGTGGAATCATCAAGTGCATCTGCCTACAGAAGAATGTGAGGGGGCGGGTCTACCAAAGAGAGCCAATGAAAGAAAAGGAAGAGACGTGGGTGGGGTCCAAAAGTCTCACAGTCTGTAGGTTGTATTGTGTCTTTTCCAGGAGTCACTCTCGTGAATCATCTGAGAAAAGTGCATTTAGTACCTGCTTTAGCAGGTGGCGTTTGCTTTCGCTCCGTTCCCTCTCTTCAAACCGTAACCAAAATTCAAGTGTGTCTCCATTTTGATCGCAGAACATCACAGGAAGCAGGAAGGCAGAGGATTGTGGGTTGTTTTTTTTTGTATATAGGCATTGTGGTATGGTGTGTCCTAAACCCCTTCCCCCACATCACACCGCCGGCTGACGCCTGGTTTTATTCACTTGCCGCCGTACATCCGCTCGATATCGTCCTGATAATGCGTTTTTAGTTCCTTGCGTTTGAGTTTGAAGGCGTCGGTAACCAGGCCCGTCTCGGGCGTCCAGGGTTCGGCGCTCAGACGGATTTTCTTTGGGATCTCAAAGCGCTCCAGTTTACCTGTGAATCAGAGCAAAGATTTCATTTAAAATTCAGAGCCTTACAATGATGACAACTGTAAACGACTTAAAACAAACCAAAAATGTAAATCATAGTAATAAACAGCAAAAACCCTAAAAAGATGACAAAAAGCTGTGCATAATCTTTTGGGAAAAGTTTTGAGTGACATTTTAGGGGAATTGTCTTTTATTGGAAAAGGACCAATGAAGTCTTTATTGTCACATTATTCTTCAGAAAGTTAATCTAAAATGCTGATTTGTTTTTTTTAATCAGGATTTCTTAATTAAAAAGTTCAAATGAACACCATTTATTGAATAGGCATTATAAATTAGGCATTTTTGGCATTATAAAATGTCTGCCCCTGACTAAAGATTATTCTAGTCGACTATTAGTCGTTCATGTAATTAGTCGCCATTAGTTGACTAAACGCACATTTATATGAATTTAATTACTTAAATATATACTGAGGAGAACACTATAATGAGCATTTAATATTTACAGGCGTAATAGCCTATTCCGAGCTTAAGCGCATATATAAAGCTTGCCGGAAAGCGCCAGCAAAAGTAATGATTATGAATGTGTCTGAAAAAAAAAAAAATAGCAAGGAGACATTTTATTTATTTATTAACAACTAGTATTTTCTGAGTCAGTGAAGGCTGCAAAGATTCCACACTCCGCACAAACACTTGTATATATCCTAATAATAGCGCACTTTTATCCAAGTTAAAGTTAGAGCGAGGCGAGTGGCCAAGTAACGTTGCTACTTCATGTTTCAAATGATGAGCAATATTTGAGGTAGATGGATGATAGGCAAACATTTGGATTACCCAACATACTGTAGTAATGACCACAAGGACCCGCCGTTAATGATCTGTCCCTCACGAACTGTGTGACTTTGCCACAAGGTTGTGTTTCTTTCTGCGACCCTGCGACTAGTAAAACTTTGGTCGACTAAGCCTCTTCTAGTCAAATAACATTTAGGGTGCGTTCACACTTGTAGTTCGGTTCGTTTGATCTGGACCACAAAAAAAAAAAATAGTCCTGGTCCGATTAGAGTTGCATATTGAGCATTTTAGACACACAAGGAGGATGTTTGGTGGATTCATTCTCTCTTCGTCTGTTGCCCGCTCTGTAAATATGACTTTTAAAGTCAGAAATTCAAACCAAAAGATACCAAACCTGATGGCAATACATCATAAAATCTGACTAATGTTGAGACGGAATTTACCGAATATCCAAAACAATGCTGTGTGGTGAGATAAATGTGTTTGTTGTGTGTACATAGCCTGCACATGATGGTATTTTGGCCAGCTGGGAACTCGTTAAGAGCTTATAAAATCTGTAAAGAAGTCAAAACAGCGGTGGGAATCCCGCAGTCACACGCACAAACGATCTGCTGCGTGGAGACGCACATCTGACGCCTGTGATGGGCAAACGCACAACTATGAAGAAAAAAACCAATTTGTGTGAGGATTCTGTCCTTTTTAGGGTCTCATCTTCCTGTTTTTGGTTTATTTGCATGTCTTTGGTCGGTGCTGCGTTCATATATCATTCGAACCGCACCAGAGTTCGCTTGGAAGCGGGCCGAGACCCATCTTTTCAGTGGTCTCGGTCCGCTTGTTTGGGTTCGGGTAGCAGCATTCACAGGTTCAAACGAACCGCACTATCAGAGCAAGGTTCGTTTTAATCGAACCAAACATGACAAACGTGAACACACCCTTAGTGTCAATTTATTGTCACTTTAGATCAATTTAATGCATCCTTGTCGAATAAAAGTATTAACTTCTATTAAACATAATCTATATCTCTTCTATCCACACAATTGTTATTTTGCCCGGTTGTTGTCGGACCTGTTATAGCCGCGTCTGTGATGATGCGTAGAACCTCTTTCTCCATCTCTGCATGGTTGCAGATCTCTTCCCACGATCCTCTGATGCCCCTCTGCGCAGCAAGGGTGGTTAACTGCTTCTGATTGGGCACCACAAACCCAATCACGTAAGACTCGTCGCTGTTTAAAGAGGGGGGAAGATTTAGATTTCTCATCTAAAACACTACACAACATTTACGAAGCATGCGTGAGAACTGAATTGTCACAGTATGTATGTGCATGTTTGCGCTCACCTGTTGGCATAAGCACATATGTTGTCGATGAACGCGCAGTTTTTGAGCACAGCCTCCACTTTGCCCAAAGACACATATTCACCAGCTTGCAACTTCACCAGGTCCTTCTTACGATCTACACACACAGGCCAAAACCATTTAGAGAAATGTTCATAGAAACTACTGTGATAACACTTATATAGCACTGAGATTTTATTGCCTGATTTCACAGTCCCTGGCTAAAATGCATGTATGTGTGGTATTAACTGAAAGCAACTTGCACTGACATATCTTAAAGTCCCCTTGTAGTCAATAATTTTATCCCTTAAAACCAATATTTGACCACCAAAATGACATTAAAAAAAATCTTCATTGCGTTAAAATAGGTTGAATGTCACTCTACAAATTTAATTTATGTGGATCTGTGAATATGATAATTAGCCCCGCCTCCACTCACTCGCACGAGCTCAGAGATCCACTTGGTCAACTTTGGTTTGATCTTTACATGGTTTATCTTGAAGCATATTAGAAACACAGACGTATAAACAACATTAAAAACTTAAATTTCACTATAGGGGGACTTTAAAATATGTCACTGCCATTATTTTGTCTCAAGATGCACACCATTAAAAGCATATTTATAAAAGCTACTTAAATGTCCAAACTGAACTAATGCCAAATCCGGTCTTAATCTAAGACCTGTCTGTGAAACCAGGCCCATGTCTCGATTGAAGGTTTGTATCTAAATGCGTCTCTCCACACCAATAATCTTGAGGCAGCCGTCAGAGTGAAACTCTCCGATGTCTCCGGTGCAGAACCAACGTTGGCCGTTCGCATCCACAAAGAAGTCCTCTCGGTTCTTCTGCTCGTTTTTATAGTAACCCATGGTAACGTTGGGCCCGCCAATCAGAATCTCTCCTCGTGGGTTTGGTTTATCGGTGCTGAAATAACCACCTATGGACATTAAAGAAAAAGACATTAAAAATCGGCAACATTTAATAATATTTCAAATCCCAGTATCTTAAAAAGTAGAACTGGCCTTCCTCCCAGTCCTTCAGCATGATCTCTGAGCACACCAGAGGAGCTCCAACACGTCCGGTGCTGTAATCAGAAACTAAACAAACACACACAGTATTAAAATGATTTAATATGAGCTATATATTTTCCCCTATTTTTACTATTAATACGGGCAATTCATGTTCCTGTAATCTAACGAAATGTTCCATTAACCCAGGTTTTTATTCAAGACACCATGCCATTGATTTAAATGTATTAATCCCAAGGTTCCCTTACTTTTTGAGCTATAAATTCCTATTACTTTTCTCTTAGTCGATTTTGATTGCTGGATAATGATTTTTTTTTACTGCAGTCAAAGAGCAATTATTTCTAGCCAATTAAATATTTCAGAGCTGAACCTGACACAAAACAGGGTTTGTTCCTTATTCCAATATGTTCTCTAAATATAAACATCTTGGGAAAAACAGAAAGAGTTGTATTAGCAGCACTTCAGTGTTTATCCATTACTTTTTCATTCATTTTACAAAAATAAAAAAGCAGCTCTCAACCACTTCGATGCTTCAAAAAGGTCATATAGGGATCATAAAACTAATCCATAAGAATTGAGCGGTTTAATCCAAATTTTCTAAAGAGACTCGATCGCTTTATATGATGAAGAGATTTAATTTAGGCTTTTAATCGCATGTAAACACTAAGAATAAAAGGCCTAAATTCAGTTCATCGTGTAAAGTGATTGTGTGTCTTCAGAAAATTTGGACTAAATTTCTCAATTCATATGGATTAGTTTTACGATCTTTGTGAACCGATCTTTATTACGATCTTTATGAACCAATATTTATTACGATCTTTGCACCGTCAAAGTGGTACTTGCGTAAACTGTCAATGGAGGAACAGAAATCGCTCAGATTTATTTCAGAATATCTTAATTTGTGTTCCGAAAGTCTTACTGAGCAAATAATGACAGAATTTAAATTTTGGGATGAACTAACTCTTTAAGAGGTTTTTTACAATGATTTTTAAGAACATTCTTTTCAGGCATATGAATTCTTCTGAAGTTTTTCCTTTGGAACAATCTTAAGAAAAAAAGATAAGAACATTCTTAAGAAATGTTTGACGTGTTTGCCATGAGATTGACCAATAGCTAACCACAACAATCCAATGTTCCAATCAATTCCCGAAGGACAAAAGCAAGTCGCGCCCTACATTTTTCTTGTTCGAGAAGCCGTTTCTATCAGAAGTGTGTCACAAAGTCGCCATGAAACAGAAGTTTTTCTCCGCTATTAAGTAATAGGAAATAAGAAATAAGAATAAATTTATAGTTAAAGTTCTTATAGTTAAATAAGATTCTTTTGTGAAGCTTTTAAATTTTAACATCCTTGATTTAAAGTACAGACACACCTTTTAATTCTAGAGCTCACACTATTGGTTTTACTGCACCCTTACAGGTACTAACATACTGAGTTCTGGCCTATGTTTAGTCCCTAGCTTCACTTTTAAGTGAATCCCATGCTTACACTCGCTGATGGTCCCGGCTCCACAGGTCTCTGTGAGGCCATAGCCCTGTCCCACAGGACAGCAGAAACAGATGTTCATGAAACGCTGAGTAGCTGCGGACAAAGGAGCTCCGCCAGACAAGAGCACGCGCGTGTTACCGCCCAGCAACGAGCGAACCTTCTTGAACACAAGCCTGCAGATTACAAAAACCAGATGCAATTGGACATTTAAAAATATAACAGTGAAAAACATTACTGCATATGAACAAACCCAGCGAGTTTTGGGAGGAAATCATTACATTAATAATATAATACCTGTCACAGAGAGGCGTACTGTATCCTTTGGAGATCTGCTCCATCTTGTAGTTGTACGCCAGAACAAAGAGAGTTTTCTGCACACTGCTCATCTCTTCAACTTTTGTCATCACATTCTTATAGATACGGTCCATAATCTCCTACAGACATAAAGAGAGAGAAACACTTCACATCTATTTCAAACTCAACAGCTATTACGACCAGGGCTGGGTATTGACAAATTGAGATTCGATTTTGATTTACAAGCTTGTGTTTAGATTTAATTCCGAACTCGATTTGATTTATCATCGATTTGGTACAAGAAGTGTTTTGTCAAGGAAAAAAAAAAAAGTCAACTAAAGCCCAAGGTATACTTTGGTCGTCCGCATGATGTAAAAAAGGAGCATATTTGAAAGGCTTGCGTGCTTATCTCAGAATTGTGAGATATAAAGTCGCAATTTTGACTTTCCTCGCAATTGCAACTTAATATCTCGCGATTCTGGCTTTATAACTCGCAATTGAGAGTTGTAAAGTCAGACTTGCGAGACAAACTTTTCCTCAGAATTGGACTTTATAACTCGCAATACCTAGTTTATTTCATATTTCATAGTTTATTCTCATAATTTTGAAAAAAGAAATCAGAATTGTGAGATACAAACTCTTTCTCACAATTTAGAGTTTATATCCCGCAATTCTGTCTTTATTGTGACTTAATATGACGCTATTCTGAGAAAAAAAACATCAGAATTGTTAGATTAATGTTGCAATTATTTTTTTAAATGTTTTTATTTAGTTTGGGAAACAAGCTTCCATTGGGAACCCAGTCACATTAGTATAATATATTTGTATACAAACATTTAAATTGCACACAAGGCATTTTTTTTTTTAAATAATAATAAAGTTATAATATCATATAATATACTTATCTTTTTAAATAACATAATTAGGTTTTTACTCTAATTTGTTTTTGAAATATAAACATTTATATGGGCTGTTATAACTTGTTCTCATGACGGATTTATTCAAACATATTAAACATTGAAGAACAGGTGAAGTAAAAATATAATGAATATGTAATACAGTGTATATATTTAGCAAAAGAGAGTTTATTTTTTTAGATAACCATCAAGCTCTGGTCATTAAATGGCTTTTCTCAAGTAAATGTTACATGAAAATGTTAAAGTATTTTATTGATGTTTTCCTTTCTGTGGTTTAAACACTGATTGCACGATTGCATGAGACATGATACAGATTTCAGTAAACTGTACTGTATCTTTCAACATACCTTCTGATGTTCATTCATGTTTATTTCATGCTATAAGTAGTATTAATGATGAAGAGACGTGTATGTGCTGGCGCTTTGCTTGAACCGAGATGCTACAGCAATCTGTCACACCACAGTAAAGAGCGCCAAAATGGCATTTATCGTTTGAATTTCATAATACAATTGAAATATACAAAGTAACAAAGCATTTATTAGACAGGAGGCGCGCTACAAATAATGTTTAGTGAAGTTTTGTTTACGCAGCACCGCATTAAAATCGAGAAATCGGTATTTTCAACCCAGCCCTAATAATTACCACTGTGTGTGTTCATGTGAATGTGAGTTCTTACAGGAACAGCTGCCATCAGTGTTGGTCTGAGCATACTGGTGTCGCCTTTACTGCCCTTTTTAATTTTAGATGACTGTGGGAGAAAGGACAAAAGAGATTGTTAAGATTGTAAAAGAGCTTAGCATGGGGATGACGTCACAATAACATGACATGAAGTTTGTGTGTGTGTTTATACCTGGTCAGCAAGTGTCTGAGGTGACGAATATCCAATCCGACAGCCATGTGACACACACACCAGCT